>JAHWFO010083058.1:3214166-3331552 GCA_023313115.1 Rhysida immarginata | reverse complement strand
ATTATTATTATTATTATTATTATTATTATTATTATTATTATTATTATTATTATTATTTTTTTCTAAAGTTGTCATATATATCATTAATTTTTTTTAAGCACAAGTGCTTCATTATACAAGGGGCATTGTCGTCAGGTCTTTCTTCTATTCGCGAGTGAAATTGTGCCACCCACGTGCGGGGGTGGGACTCTTATGTGGTCCTACGACGATTCCGAACCCTGTAAGTGGAGGCGAGGGAGGGTGGAACTCGTGTAAGGCGGTGTAAAAAAAAAAATAGACAGTGTGTTTTAAGCAAATAAAAGGCGTTTAATCAAATATGCAAATTTGTTAATAATACACATTGTTAAAAGACTTAATTACCACTAAGAGTCAACTAATGACAAATTCAGGGGCCCCCCTAAAAAAAACAACAACATAATCGGCTAAATTTTAACAATATAAAAGCTATAACTCCTAATAACGGCTCTGAGCAACTATGCATAATCTCATATGGCATCTCGCCAACGTAAGTGTTCCGATCCGAGGGTGTGCACCACACTCTACTCAGGGCTATACACTACATGATCAAAGGAGTTGGGACACCTGTTGCTCTACCGTAAAGCCGCAAAAAGCTTCAATCAGTATTGTGTAGGACCACCCTGAGCTGCTATCACTGCCTCCACCCAACATGCCATACTGTCCACAAGTTTATGGTATGGGTCCACAGGTATTGACCCCCATTCCTCGAGGAGTGTTGTGGTCATTTCCTGGACAGATGTAGGGCGAACCATCCTGGATCTCACACGTCGTTCCAATTCATCCCAAAGATGTTCGATGGGGTTGAGATCAGGACTCTGGGTGGGCTAATCCAGTTCTTCAACCCGTATCTCGTCACACTAGTCGGATATGGATCTTGCTTTGCGGCAAAGCGCACTGTCGTGCTGGAAAAGGAACGGCCCGTCACTGAAGTGTTCCCACAGCGCTGGAAGTGCCCCGTTATCCAGAATGGACCTGTAGCCATCAGCATTGAGGTTTCCGTCCACCTTGATGAGCGAGCCCAGTCCAGTCCAGGAGAAACACCCCAGGTGTTCACAGGGTGTCCCAACTCCTTTGATCATGTAGTGTATGTACCAGTCACCCCCGAACGCATTGATCGAGATCTGTGAGACCCAAGAATTGGTCGACGCCAGAACGCGCCATGTACCCCTTTTTCCTCAATGAGGGAGGGATACTGTAACCCCCTTAATTCATACAACAGCGCAACTCTCTTTTTGAAGCTACAGCGCACAACAGACCCCTTAGGCTCAACTACCTCTTTAACTTTATGCACGGGTGTGGACAACTGTTTTAAGTACACACATGTGGCCCATTTTTATTTCATCTTCCAATATTAGCGCTCGGAATCACTTATGCAAGCTCAGCTGAACAACTCCCGTTTCCGGCTATAAAATCCTTTATTCGTAACAACGAAAATCGGATAACATTTAAACGGTTAACTCATAATCTATGTTCAACATATATAATATAATCCATTACAATTGTTCACCAGAAATTAGTGAAGATCTAATCGCATTTAAAAGAGCGTCCTCAACAAAGAACTTAATCGTTACTATGGCTCAATAAGTATTCCCAAAACAGAGGTCAAGTTACGGCAAGAATGTCAAACATGCATTCATAGGGCGCCACACTTGGCTTTAGTATGTTTTCTTGACACAGAGGAAGAAAACTTCTTCGGATTACAAAACACAAAAAAAAACTGTCTCACTAAACACGTCGGCAAGTTGTTTTCTCAACTTCGATGATTAGCGCAAACAAAAGAACATCATCGATGATCCACGTCATAGGTACGAGCTGTATTTGATTCGCAGATGTTCTCCTGAGATCTTGTCCGCAATTAATTAAAATAGTAGCATACCAGGATGATTCCATGGCAATTATAAAAGTCCGTTGCACTACTAATTATTTTAAATAAACTGCCGCGTGTTACTGTGTAGGGAGCAAAGCGCAAGCACCATTTTCGAACTCTGTTCCGATGTTCGCTTGTTTTCATCGCTTTCCCCAACGATACTACCCAGACGTCCGTCCTGTCAAGTTTTTTCATAAGAAATCCTCTCTAACAATAACAGACACACAGATAGAAAAACTTAGTTTTTCTGAGAATTTCTCCCCGCTACAACAAAGCCCAGCCTCTGCTGCTGAAGACATTGTTGCCGCGAAGGGAAACTCTACCGCTGCTCTCAACAATTACGTTAATCAAAATTCTATAAATCCTACTAAAACAAACGTTATACAACACACACACGTTTTCGTATATCAACCACAAAACAATCACAGGGTTATAGTAACACGCTAGACAAAGCTAAAAGAATAAACGAGGCATAGACACGCAAGCACAAACGATCCACAAGCATACGGGAGCACCTCCCCCACCATACACACACACACACACACACTGACAAAATATATCGAGCTGCCTTCTGGTGTTCCATGGCAAAACAAACGAGAGTGGCATTCGACAGTGGAAAGCAACACGCCAGCTTGCATAATCGTTTTTGTAAGGCAAGTTTTCTTTTGCGAATTTATTTTTTGTGCACCTGAGATTAAATAGTGTAAACAAACTAAGAGTGCTATCTCATTATTTATTTTGTGTACCGTTCAGAAATGAAAGAAATTAAAACAATTCATTTCAAAAAACAATTGGTGAATTACTTGGTGCAACCTAAGTTTGCAATGGATGAAGAACGAAGTTCTGTAGGTGCAACATTTTGGAAGAATGAAGTTCTGTAGGTGCGACGTTTTGGAAGAACGAAGAAAAATAATTGTATTGCCAACAGATACTGTAGCATGCCACAATGTAAAAAAAAAAAAAAAAAAGAAAGAGCATTGCCATATCCCGTCATCGTTTACCTACAGACATAATGCACAGGAAGGTGTAGCTGTGAGTTTTAAAATTTATGAAGCAAGAACCAAAATACACTTACATCTGCCCCTTGCATTTTAAAAGAGATGATTTCTTTTTACCTGGGCATTTTTCTATGTTGGATGGTTTTTCTTGAGTATGAATGCATTTTCTCCCCTTCCTGCCCGGGCTGAAAACACGGGAATGAAAGCATTTGTTAGCTGACCGGAGGGCAGTATACGCGGAGTGACTGCAGCAGTCCCTGCGATATTGCATGATCCAACAATGAATAAATTTTAAAAATTGATCAAATTAAAAAGTTTCCTTTTTCTTGACCTTAAATTTATTACCGTTTGGTAAAAGTCCAGAGTAGCGTCCCCTAATTCTCTCAGATGACATTGATCAGCCCTGTTCACGCTCTGAATTTATTATTGTAACATATCTAATTAATAAGTAACTGATTCATCATATTATAGAAATTGAATTTTAACAAGTTTATGCAGAAAAAATTCATGAAAGTCCCGTGACTGTGTACGTTGAATGATGAGTGGCCAGGCCGACATTAATGACCAATGATAAAGAAATATGGCTGCCTGTCATTTAACGTATACAGTCACGGGACTTTTCCCGCATAAATTTCTCAAAATACAATTTCTATAATATGATAAATCATTTATTTATTAATTAGATATGTTACAATAATAAATTCAGAGCAGAAACACTACTCTGGACTTTAACCGAAAAAGTTCAAATAATAATGCTTGTATTTTCCGGAATTTCCAGCTTTGCATGTGCAGATACACAAGAAAATCTATCTGTTTACTGTAGTCTCCCCGACAATGTTAATTTCATGCGGAGGTGATGACAGACTGGATCATGGATGTTTGTAGGCAGAGAGAAAATAGCTTCATGCTTTCGTTAGTACAATGAACAATACTTCATGTAACAATTTGTTTCGCATCCACCACCTCTCCATCTACGAAACATACTCTACCCTCTCCTCCTGCATAGTCAAAAATTTTTGCCAAGGAAATTGTTTGAAAAAGTACGTATTTCTCTTGTCAGCGATGTTCATTTGTTATGGCGGCAGCATCTTTTGTTCTTTTTCCGGTGTTTTTTTTTTTGGCTCGTTGGGAGCAATTGGCCAAGTTGAAGTCGACATAATTGAAGTCGACATAATTTATTTCCTACTACAAACCACTGGCTAAAGGATTTCATGTGCGGTGGGGGGTTTTGTTTGTTTTCTAGTTGCCCCTCGGCCCACATGGTCTGTGTTGACCTTCATGGCAAGATTTTTGCAGCGAATGTTGCAGTCATCAATTCTGTCAAATCCCAAAAACCAAAGTTTGCACCGAATGAAATACTATAGTCTGTGAGTCACCCAAACAGTACAAGAATAACAGAGGGAAGGACCAAATCTTATGGTGTATGTCTGCGTGCTTCAGCCACAGATAAGTTTGAACATTCTGTGTGCACCAAGAGACTGATTTGCTCTATGCAAATGGCCATATTATGCTTGTAGCTTTGTATGGCAAAGTGTGTTAGGCTGAGTTTCCCATATCATGCCCATGGCTTAATAATGTGGCAATGGATGATTTGTATGGGGACCTCACCTGTGGATTTAGGTGGCTGTGAATAAGTTTGCCTGTGTGCCAGCCCAAGGGAGTCACGAGGAAAGCCGAGGTTGGCTTATTACTCGGGCTTCGATCTGCTGGCATTGTGCAGCAGCGAGGTGTGTGCATATCGGAGCGGCACGGTCACTCGTTTGAGAGGAGGGTTAATGTGCTCCTCCCTCCTCACAAAGGTGTTGAGAAATAGGGCACACAACGCTCTCTGGCGTACTGGTGATAGTAGAGCTTTTGTGCTGTGTATATGTATAGCCACAAAAGAGGTTTAGCGACCTTGGGTTGAGAAACTGAACTGCGAATCATAAAGGCTGCTAACAGGCTCAGCTGTGGATGTGGGATTAGGAGGCGACACGCTTGATGCGCAAATTGTAGAAATAAGGACATAAGCGCATGTTATGATTCAACCTAGTAATATAATGATAATTGATGATGGTATGATTTTTTTTTATTCATATCGTTTCTGTTAATGATTATTGTGGCGAGGCCCCCAATTTGTGTTGTTAATTACATGTTTTGCATATCATTAAATTGTTATCTTACACACCTAAATCAACGTCTAATGTTAATCATTTAACCAGCTTTAGCGAGTCTAAAAACAACTCTGGGTCAATCCCATGAAGGTGTGCCCTTCAGACAAGAGTCACATGTGCTCGAGCCCTCGCAGGTTGGCACATAATGGCGCCCGAACAGGTACTCGCTAATCCGGCACTTCCGGATCTTTGAGTTCAACAGTGGGCTTACCTGATTTGAGTGTGTAGCATTTGTAGCGGTCATGGTATTGCATAGGTAAGTCTGTGAATATATCCAAATGGCAATGCCAATATTGACATTGGCCTCATCTGTGTTTTTGGTAAGGGGTTGGGACTTGGTTGATGAGCCGCAATTTGCAGGTAAGGCTGCTAGAGACCTGCTCGCCCATTGAAGAACTGTGGATCAGTGAAAATGGGGCGACAGAAAGGGTGCTATAAAAGAGGTTATCTATGACTACAGGGAATGCTTCAGGGATGATGTGGTTTATGTGCAGGGGGTAAAGGATTTCCAGGCATAAATCAATAAAGCATGCCCGGAAATCCTGAGGCAATATAAAATCCTCATGTATACTGGGAGGCGTACAAACAGAAGTTGTTTGAGCTGGAACGCGCAGGGATTATTGAGTCCAGCAGGAGTCCCTGGAACTCCCCTGTTCATGTTGTCCCCAAAAGAAATGGGGATATCCATATTATCCTGGATCAGTGACAGGTTAACCTGCACACTGACCTTGTGGACTTACCCGCTCCAATCATACAGGATATCTTGGAGGAGTTATGGTGGCATAGGTTCTTATCGGTGCTCAGACTGAATAACGGACATTTCCAGATTTCGTTGGTCGAGTCACTGAAGGAATGTTATGCCTTCCAGTCCCCTTGGAGCAAGTTCCAGCTAAGTAGATTGCCTCAGGGATGAAAAAACTCCTCCCACATATTTCAACAGTACATTGTGTCAACTCTACGTGAAAAGATTAGAGGGGAGGTCCATTAATTCCTGGAAGACATCCTTATCCCAATATGCATTTGAAGAGCATATTGAGTTACTGAGGTGGGTATTTGGCCGGTTCCAGGAGAAGGGCCTGAAAATGCCAATTTGTTTGCCGGCGATGCATTATCGGTAGCATTTTGATCAGCACAAAGGAATCAAAGCCTGACCTGGATAATGTGGTTGAACTTTGAATGATTTTGGCCGCCGTGCAATGTACGAGAAGTACGTGCATAATTGGCTTATTGAATTTCTATCGCCCGTTCATCCGGGATCTGTCAGACACCCTAGCACCGATTACTAACCTGACGAAGAAGGGGGTGAGATTCCGGTGGGGGCTGGAGTGCCAATATGCTCTCGATAAGGTCAAAAGGGCATTGACGGAGGCCCCATTCCTCATGTAACCGGATTATCACCGTGAATTTATTCTTGCCACCGATGTTTTGTCTACATGAAAAAATGAACATACAATAAAAGTACACATAATCTGTATCGTTTTTGTCTTCTTAAAAATTAAATAACCTTTAATTATTTAATTATAAACTTTTTTTATTATAAACTTTTATAATAAACCACCATCTGTACTGTATTAAGACACGTTTTGAAGAAGCAGGCGATAATAAACCACCATTCTGTACATTCTTGCATATTTTATTTCTCCTAAGTTAGCAACGAATCAAAAAAATGGGGATCGCATTATACAAGAGGGAAAAATTTTTACTGGTTTTTTGGCCTCTGAAAATGGGATCGCATTATAGTAGAATACTTACGGTAGCTTCTACATTCAATACTGCATCTTCAATTGACGTTTTTATTAAGTGAAAATAACTGAAAAGGAAACTGTACATGGGCATATGAAATAGCGGCTCTTCTCAACTGTGTTCGATCCCATTTCAGTTGATTTATCTCTCTTAGACTGAATAGCTTCTACATCAATACTGTGCATTCAATTGACATATTTTTAAGTAAAAATAAACGAAAAAAAAACAAACAGAAACTGTACATGTGCATATAAAATCACGGATCTTGTCGACCGCGCTCGATCCAATTTTACTACGGAGATTGCGTCGGCCGTCAGTGGGGTGGGGGGGGGGGGGGTCTGAGATCGGGAGCTAAGCCAAAACCGCATTGGAGCAGATTTTGCGATCGAGCTGACTGCGTTCGACCAAACAGCTACGCTCAGAGTGAGAAGCCAGAAAAGGTTTTAATGTAATGTGTCTTATTATGCCCATGTAATAAGTTTTTATATTTTTGAAGCCGAACATTTATTGCATGTTTATCCGTGAAGAGGATTCATTTGTTATGGCGGCAACATCTCTTGTTTCTTCTCCGGTATTCTATTTTTTGCTCATTGGGAGCAATCAGCCAAGTTGAAGTCAACTTAATTTATTTCCTACTACAAACCATTGAATAGAGAATTTTATGTGCAATGAGGTGTTTTGTTTGTTTCTTATTTGCTCCTCGGCCCGCGTGGTTTGCATTGACCTTTGTGACAACATTTTCGCATCGAACGTCGCAGGCATCACTTCTGTCAAATCCCAAAAAGCGAAGTTTGCACCAAATGAAATACTATCGTCTGTGAGTCGCCCGAACGGCAAGCCTTTTATTCCCCACTACATTCGCTCAGCAAGACATTACGAGAATGTAGCAATTATATATATTAAATATATCCAGGGGTACTGGTTACACGTATACAGTATCTATGTTCCTGGGTATTTAAGAAAGGAATTAATGATTGAACCTGATTAATTCTTTAACTCCTCCTTACATAGCCATAGGAGATTTTAACGCCAAGAGTCCCGCATGAGGCTGTGATTCCTACAATCTAAATCCCTGCTATCTTTAAGAACTTTAACATTCTGTTCACCCCAAGCCACACTATTTTCCATCAAGGCCTGAGTGGCCATCTTCTAATTTAGATTTGGCCATACTTTTTGAAATTATGCTTTTTCATCATCTTGTCCCTTTCTGCTTTTTCTTGAAATTATGCCCGGAACGTATGGAAATGACCATTGCCCATCAAACTCCGTATAACAATAAACGACAAAGATTGTAGCTCTCCCACCCCTCCCAGCCCATCTCGGCTATGTTTCCATTTGCCCTTCGTGGCCACCTCAACCAGTGCCCAGGCCTCACTTGATCAGTGTTCCATAAAACTCACAATGTTTTAGCACTATTAAAAGTATTCCAAGCTAGATTAAAAAGAAAAAAGTGCTACCTCCAGGTTATTCCTTGCTGGTGAAATCCTGACTGCAAGGCAGCCACTTGGCAGCGCAATAGCGCCAAAAGATCTTACCTCAAATGCCGGTGCTATTATTGCTGATTGAGGTTAAGGAAATCTAAGGCCCTGTGTAAAAGCACTCTAAAAAAAAATATTCAGAAGGCTATTTTGGAAGAACTTTATCCAAAGTAACAAGTCAAACAGCATTTGGAAGGCTTTAAAAATCTTCCAAAGACTCTCTTCCTCTCCTATCCCGCTCATCAGAGATGATGGAAGCCTTCTTGACCCCAGAGCGTCTGAGACAAAAATCCTTCAAGTGGTCGTGGGCCCAAAACAGCCCCAAAACTTGCCATGACCAAGAAATTTCTCAACTTCATATACGCCACAGGACCTGGTTTCATGCTGGAAACAGCCTTTCAATAAAGCAGCTCTACTATCGGCATTTAACGCATGAACCGTCTGGGACCTGATGGGCTGACCAACCCCGCTTTCAGGAAACTTGGAGAAGGCCAATTGTTAATACTGCTCGAAGCCCTCAACACTTCGTGGACCATGGGTATCATCCCATCCAAATGGAAGGAGTCCATTTTCTACCCTGTCCTAAAGTCCAGCAAACCTGCCTCGTCGTCCTCCGGTTTCAGGCCCATCGCCCTTACCTCGTGTAACTAAAACGTTTGAAAGAGCAATTAACAACAGGTTCCAGCACTTTTTGGAGGTTAACAACATGCTCCCAGAATACTGCCCGTGGTTTCGTAAAGGGTGCAATCACATTTTCTCGACAATCAACCTATTAGACCATATTTTCCTGGCTAGAGAAAGAGGCGAGAACATTGGTACAGTCGAAACTGGATAACTCGAAACCTTATAAGTCAAAAAACTCCTTGTGTCGAACTTTTCCTCTGGTCCCGACCCCTTGAAGTGAAAAATAACACTAATTTAACCCTTTATATCGAACAAATTTTATTAATAAATTTATAAAAATTTTTTAATATATCGAATTTTTATTTTCAAAAGAGCCATAAATTTCCTTTAAAAAAATGATAAATTTCATATTTTTAATACATGTAATAGTTTTTTTTCATAATTCTACATATATTACTTGCTACAGAACTCATAAAATGTTCGATGAATCGTCAATGGTTTAAGAAAACATCTGCCATCTGATTGGTTGCCGATTTGATTGACACATGGTTCGAATCTTCGCCATTCGTCGTGTACTCAATGTACAGCAATTGGTGCACAGAACTCATTTAAAGGATGTATATGACTGCAAGAATCAAATTTTAGAAATTACATTACGTGTACACACTGCTATGGCTCAGAACCCACGAAAACGTAAATGCAACACCCTAACTTTGGAACAGAAGATAAAGATTTTGGGTCACCTTGAAGATTCGACGTTCAAGAAAAAAAGAGATTGCAAAAGAGTTCGGAATTCCGTCATCAACGCTGTCAATGATAAAAAAAAATGCCGTTAAAATACGGAATCAATTTGAACAGGCCAAAACTTCAGTGAAAAGGAAAATAATGAGAATGGCTATCCACAGGAATTTGGATAAGAGCTTGTTAACATGGTTTCAACAGGTACGTACATACAGAACTTTATTTTTCAGTAAGTGTTAATTTTATGTATGCAATTCCCACATGCACACTTACTGGAGCGAAAAAAAGTTTAGAGAATTTTCTTAAATATGTAATGACCAAGCCAGATGTTCCCGATCACGTTTTTAGTTCTTTTTATAATTGGGATAATTTTTTGACCCTAATGCGAATACACACTTTAAAACATACAACAATGTCTGAATATTTCGCAAAATGATATGTATTTTTAACCGATTTCAAAAAAGAAGGTTATCAATTCGATGCGTATGTATGTAATATTGTTGGAACTGCAAAATATTCATATGTGTTAGTCTATGTGGGCTTCTAAACACATATGGGCTTTCATAAGTGCGTGTATGTATGTTTGTCCACACATTTCTCAAACTAGAAATCGAATTGCAATAATTCTTTTTTTATTGGATTAAGTATCTTTCAACTTAGGGAACAGTCCAAGTTTCATCAAAATCGGTTCAGTAGTTTTCTAGATATGGACTGATATAGCTAGGCGATAGTGAAAGTTTCTTCAAAGTTGGTTTTTTATACTCTGTTTAATCTTGTTATTTTAGACGATGAAATACATGTGTTTCTGCTTTAAAATGATCATTTTTCACTTCTGTATAACAACTGTCGCTTTAGTTTTCACATCCAGTGACGAACCTGGTAACTCTTAGAACCTAGTAACTCGAATTTTTGGCCCGGTCCCCTGTGAATTTGAGTTATCCAGTTTCGACTGTATTACTTTTTTGGACATCAATAAGGCTAATGATCTGTATTATTTAACAAGCTTATTGATATCAACATGCCCAGAAAACTAACAACTTGAATATGTCTTTCCTTAGGAAAAGAAAGGTTGGGGTGAACTACCGAAGTTGTACCATTTGGATGAACCAAAATCGTGATCTCCCACAAGGGCCTATCCTCAGCCCCCTCTTATAGGAAGGAGCATATTTGCGGACGACTTAGCCTTCTGGTATAACAACTCTTTCCCTCAGATAAAAGTCGCCCTCCAGGAAACCTGCAACGCCCTATCAGAGTGGGGCAAAGGCAACCTTATTAGTTTCTCGCCTGATAAATCCATAGTATGTGGTTGGCAAGCAAAGGTTCTCCCCACCTCTTTCCATCAGTCTTCCAATAAGATTAAGTCATAAATTTCTTGGAGTTACCTTTAATAACATGCTAAATTGGCGCTCCCATATGTCTGTTTTGAAAACAGGTATCACCAAAGGACTAGTACATGCGAAATATTAATGAAGTCCAAATGGGGCCCTCCTTGGAAGGAATATTCTACTTTGGTAGACTCTCTTGTAAAAGAGTCACATTCTTTCTATTATTAGCTGCCAAGTCTAATATTACTCCCTTAATTACAGAAGAGAGGAAGATCTTAAGGAGTTGTCGTCATGCTAGTCCATCGTGGACATGTCCATTGCTATATATGGAAATGGGCATTCCTCTGCCTTAGTTAAGATGGGAGGCCAAGTCTGTCCAAATTTTTTACTCTTATTGTAAAATATTTAATAAGACTGACTAAACTACCATTTGCTTCCATCTGCAATTCCCTTCTGAAGTCTGCTAGTCTTCGGACATTTGCGTGCCAATTACTTAAGAAATTTCAATGCAGTCACCTTCTTTTGTGTGAGCTTATTGTACTTGGTCACGTCTGGGAATCTCCCCCGAACAACCTGCTCTTAACTATTCCTAAGCAATTTTGTTCTCTGCCCTACCCAAAAATTAACAACACGTTTTTTGACTCTTACCTCATGAATGAATTTTCGGACTTCATTAAAGTGTACTCTGATGCTTCGCTGGTTCCCACAAGCCTAGCTGGTGCTATTGGAGTATATATATAAAACAAACACTTCATATCTCAAAAGGTTTCCCCAGCAGCAAGTTCCTACCAATTGAAGCTCATCGCCATCCACAAATCCCTAATAGTTATTTCTTCCCTCCCTCCAGATAATTATTTGGTTTTGACTGATTCATAGAATGCCCTTGCTTCTTTTCGGGCAGACCTAAGTAGTAAGCGGTGGTTTTTCAGAGAACTGCTGGGCTACGTCACTGATCTAACCCACCAGCTCTTTTTAAGAGGTTATGTCCACTTCCACTGGATTCTAGGATATTGAAGAATTCACAGAAATAAAATGGCAGATAAGTTAGCTAAATGGGCGAGGGTTGGAAATATGCCTACTAAATCCGCCGTGTTGACTCTAAGGGCCGCATCACAACTATGTTACGAGAAGCTGGGCTTGTGAGGGTCTCATCCGAGTCAAATTTCCTGCCAGTTCAAATCACGTCTAGCATACACCAATAATCTCAAGCGAGTTGCTTAAGAGTCACGGAAGTGATGCAAAAGTGGAGGCACGTTCTCTAGAAAGTGTCACGTAACCATGGAAATGATAGCATGGCTGAACTCCCCATGTAGCTTTATTTGAATATTTCTATTTGTATGAATGTTTTTCATTTTTTGCTCAGGAATCCAAAATTTTCAAAACTTACGGGCTTGACAAATAGTTTCTCATTGACTATTTCTTCTCTTGTTCCAAATTAAAATTATAGTTTCTTCTCTTGTTCCAAAACAGTAATACAGAAAAAAAAACCAATAAAAACAAAATTAACTTAAAAAATAATAGTAAAATTTATTTTAAAAAATTTCTAAAAAAGGACAAAATTCCAGTAGAATATGTAAAACTCCAGATAAAAAGTAAAACTCAATAAAATAATTCTTCTCAGTCTACAAAAATCTATTTACAATATAAAAAAACCTTAATTATTTCAAAAATTGAGATTGAAGTTTATATTGGCCAATCGGGTCACTCTCTCCTCTCCTCTCTTGGAAGAGAGCGCGATCAGATTCAATTATTGTGAAAACGCTTTAGCCAGACATTACTATTGTACTGACCATCAAATAAATTGGAGGAGAGTTAAAATTTTAAGGGGGGAAGAAAATTGGAAAAAAAAAACAAACTATTAAAGATGCCTTTTATATAAATAAAGCAAATAACACTCTGGCTAAAGTGTCACATGACATCAATAGGGATGAGGATATCATGTGATTGATTGTTGTCATGTGACTTCCTTCATTTTTTATTTTTTGTTTTACTTTGTATGTATCATTCTCTAATGTAAGTGCTTATGAAGATAAACCGCTGGTTCCGTTCGAAAACGTTCAGCATTACGAATGAAACAATGAACATCTGCTTTCTTCTTCCTTTTCAGGCTATTAATTGGCACAACATTTAAATTTTGGACTGTTTGCGGACTTCTCAACGTTGTTTTAAATTGTGCTTCAAAATTTGTGTTTTCAAAATTCAACTTCAAAATTTGTTTCCATCAACTTCTTCACTCATCAATTCATCATGTTTTTTTATTGTAAAAAAATTCTTCAAGCACCTACACACCTCTGCCATTGTTATTCATCCAGTTTTATGCTTCAAAACAGAAAAACTCATTAGAAACTTATTAGAACTTTATTACTTATTAGAAAACAGTACATTTGAAAATAATGAGAATGAACGAGTCGTTACCCTGAAAAGCTAATGGTCATTCATTCTCATTATTTTTCCAAATGTAGGTCTTACTGTTTTCTAATAAGTATGGTTTTTGTCCACATCAGCTAGCCATACCTTTCACTGTACCCACTCGATAAAGGGCAGGGGATGAGATTTTTTCACTGGGTTTTTTGCTAAACCCACATTTTACATGATGCTCTACAACTTTCTAAATAGCAAATGGGGTCTAACCCAGGGACACGAAATGTTTTTATTTTGAATTAGGGGACACTAAAACGAACGGGTATTTATAAGAGAAAAGGACGAGACACAAAAACCCTGGAATACAATAAATAATAGTTATTAAATAAAAATGAAAAATAAAATAATAATTAACAATTAACAAAATAATTAATAAATAATAAGTAAAATCAAAATAAAACTAGAAATATAAAATCAAATAAAAAGCTGACGTTTCGGATAGAGACTATCCTTTATCAAAGCAAAAAAGGATAATTCTCTAAAGGCAATTAGAATATTAGAGAATTATCCTGAAGTTAAAACCAAATAATCAATATTCATTTTCGCCAAATCTGTTCCCCTTGAGTCGTTATTTGGACCCTGTATATTTTTGTAGACTGAGAAGAATTATTTTATTGGAGTTTTACATTTTGGACGAGGGAAGGGGAGTTCTTTTTAGAATTTTTTAAAAATAAAAGTAACTATTATTTTTTAGTTAATTTGTTTTTATTGTTTTTTGGTTTTTTCTCCCCAGTATTACTGTTTCAGAACAAGAGAAGAAAGTGTAATTTTATTAAGACTTCACCCAATTTCTTTACATGTAAAAAATAACTAATTATAATTTTAAAAGATTAAAATAGTTTTAAATATAATGCTGTTTTCATTTTTATCTTCCCCATGTGGTTTGTTTTATTTTAATCATTTTTTTCTTCTGAGAATACAGAAAACTTTTTTTATTAATAACTTGTACCTGTGGACTAAAATTTTGTAAGAAACATACACCAGTTTCTTGCAGGCTTTAGATTTGCTCTTACTATTAGAAAACTAGGCATTTTTTTTACAATTTCAATATTTTTAAATGATCAAAGCTACCGTAATTAAATATCTGATATAACAATGGGCGGTTTTTTTTTTTTTTTTTTTTTTTTTTTTAATCAGAGAAGCTAGAGAAATTTTGATTGTATCTTAAGAGTTTAATTCTTTTTTTGCCATCATAAATTCAAACATTAGGGATTGAAACAAACTTATGTTCACATTCACATAAAGATTCATGTTGAACACACATCAAAGTAAATAATTTATGTTTTTTAAATGTGTGCAATCACAAGTTTAAAAAAAAAAAGTACATGTACACTACTGTTTATAAAAATCGCAACACCCTGATGGAATATCCCAATCTGCATTAAATTTGGAGCATTTGCATATCATGGGTCAGAAAAGAAACCATTAGATTTTCAGATCAATACAATGCGTTTTATTGTCACATTAGTATCGGGTGAAACCACCGTGGGATGCAATTACAGCCTCTAAACGTCGTGGCATTGAGTCAAACAAGCTCTGAATAAGGGCCTGGGGAATGTCCTGCCATGCTCTGTCTACACGGGTATACAGTTCATCCACAGTTGCTGCTGCAGGAGTCTGACGAGCCAATCGATGAGCAACCCTGTCCCACACATGTTCGTTTGGGAGCATGTCTGGTGAACGAGCAGGCCAGGGGAACAAGGGCGTCTGATGTGCTTGGAAAAAGGCGAGGACATTTCTGGCCGCATGCGGTCGGGCATTGTCCTGTTGGAATACAGCGCCTGGAAGGTTCTGCAGGAAGGGGATGACCTCGGGTTGCACAACTTCCCTGATGTACCGGTCACTGTTCAGATTGCCATGGATTCTGATCAGACGGGAACGGCCATGGTAACTGATTGCACCCCACACCATCACCCCTGGCGTTTGTCCTGAATGACGCTGCAGGATGCATTCTGGAAGGTCGCGCTCGCCACGATGTCTTCTGACTCGTATCCTGCCGTCATGGTGCTGCAAGTTAAACCTTGACTCATCCGAAAACAACTTGTTGCCATTCAGCTTGCCACTGTTGGTGTTGATGGGCCCATTGCAACCTGAGGCGCCGGTGGTTTTGAGTCAAAGGAATCCGCAACAATGGTACTCGTGCCATCAATCCTGGAAATCAAACGGCGTCGTACAGTGCTAGCAGACATTGTCCTGCCAACTGTAGCACCCCACTGTTGTGCTAACACTGTGGAAGTGGCTGTACGATCTGCTACACACATGCGATAGAGGTGTCTGTCATCTCGCAGTGTCGTCGTGCTGGGTCTTCCTGAGCCTGGTCTTCGGTGTGCCCTGTTCTCTTCGCTCCACTGCCTCCATGCACGCATAATTGTCGTTGCATTACGTCCTACACGAGCAGCAATGTCACGATACGACCATCCCGCTTCACGCAGACCAATTATGCGTCCTCTTTCAAAGTCTGTCAGCTGTTGATATGGTACCCTTCGTCGTCGTCGAGGCATGGTGTTCTTTTAAGCAATTACTCTGAAAATCTAATCATTTATACTCTGACCCATTGTATGCAAATATTGCAAATTGCATATGGATTAGACCATTCCATCAGGGTGTTGCGATTTTTATAAACATTAGTGTATGTTAATTTAATGTGACATTGTCTGTTAAGGTGAGTTGCGAGGTGCATTTCCTTGAAGAAAAATGCTTCATAAACCGAGCGAATTAAAAAAAAGTAAATTTAACCAAGTCATATAAGACAAAAACTTCTTAAATAGAGATATGCAGTAACATTTTTTTGAATATTTATAAGAGAATGCAATATAATAATGATTGCAAATTTACAGAGTAACCTACATTATTAATAAAATAGTTATGAATTGTAAACATACTGTTAAATTACTCTATTTTCCATTAACGGTATGCAATTCACAACTACTGCAACAATGTATCAGGTTACCATCAAATTTTGTGTTAAAATTGTAATAAAATATACTTAAGTTATAATTTTATTGCATTTACTTATGAATTCTTGTATATAACTAATATTATCCATATTTATCTGGCTTATACCTCATAATTATGAACATTGATTGTTTTTTTTATTATTAATGCTTTGATCACAGCAATTATCATATTTTATTTTTTTATTAATTGTAATAAAAGGAAGAAAAGTTTAAATTAAAAGAAATATTCTGATAAAGCTAACCACATTCTCCTTTATTTACTGGACTTCAATTCAATTGATAAGTAAATACATTTAAGTAGCAGATTAATTCCATTTTTAATCAATTTTTTTTTGCTTTATTTGTAAAACCTGCAATAATATATGAAATAGCGAAACAAACAGAGCAGAGCTAACTGGGAGAAGAGAAAGAGCGAACATGCTTGGGGAGTGGCATCGATTCGAAATGAGTGATTGTACTGATCTAGTATATTTTAAAGAAATGTAGGGTTTCTTGAATTGCAAAATAGTCATCCTATCCCATATTAGTTACTCTAAACAAAGATAAAAGTGCCTAACACGTAGCATTTCTCCACTATACGTTACGAGTCCAACATGTTTGTTTGTCGTTGCCCCTCCTTGTACACCGCTGAGACTCCTTCAAGCCACCTGCCTTGGTGTCTCGAAAAATGAGACTCATCTCGCTTTCCTGAGCCGCGTTTAGGCAAGACGTGATACCTCTCAAACGTGATACCTGTAGGCTCAAACGGGTCTCATCAATGACTTTACAGCAACTGAGACCTCATTTTACCGAGTCGTGATACGACTCTGTATCTCTAGTAGGACAATGGTGCTCTGGAATGAGCTCTGGTCTGAAGAGACTTAAAGGCAGTCACTATAAAGCGCTTTTTCCTAGAATCGACAATATCAAGAGCAGCACCCCCAGGTAGCTAACTTTTCGGCAGAAATCTGCTCTATTCCGCCTCAGAAGTAGCCATCCTCCATTTAACTCTTTCCTGCACAAAATAAAAATATCTTCCTCCGCTCTCTGTGAATGTGGTGAAATAGAATCTGTGGAACACTTTCTCCTCTAGTGCCCCTGCTTTTGCCACCAGAGATCTCTATTAACCCAAGGTCTCTCAAAGAGGAACAATGACGTCACTTTAAAAGAGCATTCTCCTTGCTTCCCCAATGAAACCTCGCTGAAGCGACACATCCTAAGACTCTTCACTTGTTTTCTATGTGGAATGGGTCTTATGGAACTAATTCTCTGTCACCCACCTGAGTCACTAGTATCTAATTTTTGACATTCGTCGGTTTTGCAAGAATCAGCTAGTCTCCTTTTTTCTGGAGATGAAGGCTGTGTAAAGAAGAAGCTGGTTAAGTTGTTCTATAAACGCATGTTTCTCTGAAACCGTACGTCGTACAGGTTTCTTAATAGCTCATTGTAAAGCCTAAAATGTGGGCTTTTAAACTATATATTTTCAGATATAATTGAAATAAAAAAAAATTATTTAACATGATTTTAACATTAATTTTGAAAATTTTAAGTTAAAACGACATTAAAAATCTGTAAAAATACTAGCCTATTTTTTGATATTTGTTCTAATGGCCACCCAAATTTCAAAGTGGAATTCCTTTTAAAAGTATAGAAAATAAATGTGAAACGATGTGATTTAATTAAGTGTTAACTGCTCATGATGTAATCGCCGCTTCAAGGACGTCGCCCGAGCCATTGTTGTATTCCTGATCCTGCTCACACATCAAAGCAGTGCACCTGATCTCGTAAATAATTTCATACTGATTGAACTATTTGGAATTCCATCCTGTAATTTCGTAGTGTTATGCAATGGATATGAGGGAATCAATCTCTATTTTTTTTTAATAATTTTAGAGCATAGTTTTCAAGTTAATATATATTGGCCTCTCAGTGGCTCAGTGGTTGCGTGATGTCAGAGGACGCGGGTTCGACCCCGGGCCGAGGACGACGAGGATTTTTTCAGGGGGAAAATCCTGAGATCACGCACTTTCTTCGGAAGGAAAGTAAAGCCGTTGGTCCCGTGTAGTCGTTTGCCGGTTGTACGTTAAAGAACCCTTGCGAGGCAAAATTTGCGGCCCCTATAACGCTATCCTGAAATGTCCATAGCAGTTGAAAATACCAAACAAACCAAACCAAACCAAGTTAATATATGATTTTATAAAATTAAAATACATCCCCCCCCCTCATTTTTTATTTTGAAGCTTATAAAGTAAATTAAAGAAAAAAAGTGATTCGTTTAGGTTTCAATTTGACATGTATGACAGACAATGGGGAAGTTGCATGAAAATTTTAAATTATTGTTTTCTATAGTATTCGTTATCAATATCAAGGAATAGTAAATCGTTTGTGAAAAAACTTTATATTATTTTTTAAAAAAAAATGTTAAAGTTGACACCACAAGAAAACGGTATGTCATAGCAAGTGAGTAATATGATGTCTCTTCCCTGCTCCCCACTATCAACGACAATGGTTAAAGCCTTGAGATGGAGCTTACGTATACATAAAATCATTGCGTTTGATGGAAAGTGACATCAGATATCATTTTTGTTGGGATGCATGGTTTCACAAAATTAGTGCTAATTTTAATAGGTTTCTTTAATATTTTTAATAAATTTAACAACGATTTCGTATTCAGCAATCTGTATGAAACAGTGCTTTAATTTGTAAAAAAAATTCCATGCAACTTCCCCATTCCGTACGACGAATATAACCAGATATGCTTCGTTTTATGTGATGAGGTGCACGAAATTTTGATAACTTTGATAATTAATTATAACTAAAATATATTTTTATCTGGCACAGATCTTATATTTTATCCACTAGAATACAGTTATAAAGTTTGAGAAAAATCGGAGACCCTAAAGTCAATTATCACTTGATTTTGTTCGATTTGACGTGGAATGACTCATATACAGCATGTCTGTATACATAATAAATATCCTGATATGAAAAGATAAATTATCAAAATTTGCGATGACGGTAAATTAACATACGAAATTTCGGTGTGTTTGATCAACACCACCTTTACTCAAAGCCAGAGCACGAAAACGTCATACATTGTTACATCACCTACGGTGGGGTATTGTTGATCATATTTCTACCAATAATAATCCCGAAATTGTCCCTACCGTAGATGATGTAACAATGCATGTTTTTTTCGTGAGCAGGCTTTCTCTCTGGGCGGTATTGGTTTGATCACCCCCTCTCCCCCTGCATGGATAAATAAAAAAGACAACTGTACATTAGGAGTTCTAGAACTACAGTATAGTATTGTATTTCAAGCATTATTTTTACAGGGTGACCCCAAACATTATTTTATTCTATTTGTTGCTGGTCACCTATTTGCCTTCGGGACAAAACCTTCCCCTATGCTTTTTACAGCCCTCAAGTTTCAGGATAATTCTTCAAGTATTTTTCTAGATATTCGACTAAATGTTTTACTTTTATAAACTAAAAAAACAAAATCATTACAAATAATTGCAGAACATGAAAAGCACTGAAGAATTAACAAGAAAATAAATGATTGTCATCATTCACCATTAATTTTTATTCTCATTTTTAACGTGGGGTTTTATTCTCATTTATTGAAATTTTAATTGGGAGAATTAAATTAAATTGAAAATTATTCTTACCCCTACATTATTTTAAGTAAAAAAAAAAAAAAAAAAACAACAAATAATTTTATTGTAACCTTGTTTCAGTAAATTTAGCGTAAAATTTTTATTATTTTAATTCAATTACAGAAAACAAGCTTGTAACATAAACAACACAAACGTAACAAGAGTAACACTTACCGTAAATCCTCTACTATAATGTGAATTTTTTTGGCCTAAAAAAGCACCTAAATTTGCTGGGTCATATTATACAAAATGATAAATATGAGCCCTCCAACGACGACTGCGGCCGGAGGGGATTTTGTCCTGATGAAATTACCGTGTAATATACATTAATTATATTGCATATACAGTGTTCAATTCATTATACAAAAAGTTAATTCACTTTTTATTCAAATTTCTCGTCGCCAACATCTAATACAAAAATAACTCTTCCCAAAGATCGCTACTTCCAAATACAGACCATCAATAATGATGGACTCTGATTCCAAACTGCTTCGAACTACTGTCCTAATGAAATTCACAACGAAATTACCATGTGTTATAGATTAATTATACAGCATATACAGTGTCCAGTTCATTATACAATAAATTAATTCACTTTTTATTCGAATTTCTCGTTGCCAACATCTAACAACATCGAAAATAACTCCTCCCAAAGATCGCTACTTCCAAATAATCCTACTTCCAAATAAGCCTACTTCCAAACTGCCTCGAACCAAAGCCTACAAGAAAGCTTAATGCAGTCAAGTTATGAAAAATGTTAAACTGAATGAAGATTACTAGGTTATTGATCCAGATTATTGAAAAATAAAGATTTTTTTTCTGTATATTTTTGCACATTTTATTTCTCGCGAGGAGTCAAAAATGGGGATCGCATTATACAAGAGGATAACATTTTTGCTGGTTTTTTGGGCCGAAAAAGTGGAGTCACATTATACAAGGGGTCGCATTATGGTAGAGGATTTACGGTAACCACTGTGTAATTAAACTAAAATAAATACAGTAATAATAAAAATATTTATTCTTCCGTATTTCTGTACTGAGGGGGTAAAATTGTATTAAATTCATTTAAAAGTGTATTAAATCTATTTGATACAACACAACACTTCACTACACAGCATTGTTTAGCATGGAAAAATGGTGCTGCCAGAAGTGTGGCTGGGCTCCAGAGGCCAATGGATGTCGCTGCCGCCACCTGCATATTGCTTTCCTCGAAAGGGTCAATATAAAGAACGGATGAAGGTGGGCTCATCTGTTCACCCCTTCATCCATCCCTGACTATATTGTTTCTTCACGATCTTTCCATACGTAAGATCGGAGGATGTGTAAATATTTACAACAGACAGTGGTTTGCAGCCAAACTTCCTATAGCGTTTGTGCTAAAAATTGAAAGTTTCAAATAAAAAACATTGCTATCCATTGTGTTTAGGAACAATTTCTGTCTTTTGTCTTTTCTTTAAATCCAAACCCACCAAACTTTCACTGCCTCTATCTCCTAACTTGATTGATCATTTGAAAAAACACCAAGATCAAAACATTTCTCAAATGTTGTGCACAATCTGAAAATACCATTAAAAGTTGGGGTTTGTATTGCACATTTCAAAGTCAACTTCCATGTTTGAAAATAGCGTCGGTTCTTTTAGAAATGGAATACACAAAAATCCCCTCACATAAAAGTGCAATGAATATAAATTTTGACAAAAGCACATTAAGTTGGCTATTGGTTCACTTTAGGTGAGACATCCTGTATATGCGAGAATTGTTCCAAAAGTTTCGTCTTTTTTTTTCCCACACGAAAACTTTGTTGCCAAAGAAAAAACAGCATAGCGTCATGAACTATACACGTTGCACTATTTTTCAATATAGTTGCCACAGACATTGAGACATTTGTTGTAGCATGCAATTAGTTTGAAGAAAGAGTAGCAGCAGTGCCCGAGGCTAGTCGAGTACAAATCACGATGGCAGACAGACTTGTACTGACAACGTGGTCACATCCCAGTTCACCAGTGAGGAAAAAATTCAAAGTGTCACACTCGGCAGTAAAGATTATGGCAACAGTGATCTGGAACGTGAATGCTGCATGCTACTGTGACACTCTCACCAAATTCAGGTCTGCCATTCGACGAAAGAGACCAGGGCCCTTGAGTGAAGGTGTTGTGCTCTTGGACGACAACACAAAACCATACGCATAAAGGCTCACTTAAGATCAGATACCTTCGGGAACATCTGCCTACTGCTACTCTTTCTTCAAACTGATTGTACGCTACGACAAATGTCTTAATGTCCGTGGCGACTATGTCGAAAAAATAGTGCATGATGCCACAGTTTATTTCTTTCTTTTTTTTTCTGGCAATAAAGTTTTGTGCGATTTAAAAATCCGAAGATTTGGGTTGATTTGGGTTGCGGATTCCTGCCGAAGATGAAAGCAGTGCTTCAAAATGCGCGTATCCAGGTTGTATTTTTCTGTTATTTGTTGTGGTTAAAGAGTTTTCTTTCATTTATTATAATAATAATTATCCACATAATATTTTTTCCTTGGTTTTAAGACATCACTATAGTGTTTTTTTACCATTAGTATTTAAAAATATTGTTTTTTTTTTCTGTTGCTGTTGTTGCCTTTGAGCGGCGAAGCGATGTAGATGCGTTGTGTTGTGCATTTTAATGATCGAAAGAGTTCGATTTTGCACTTGAATGCATGGGAAGAAAACTCTGCCATTTTTCCATGTGTTTATTTAATTATTATCTGTACAGTTGATAAATATTAATTTTACGAATAGTTTAATTTTGTTTTAACGGAGAGAGGAGTGATCGCAGTTGATTGCACAAGGCTTTTCCTTGAGAATTCATGGAGGGCAGTTCGGCGAACAGAAGAGCATCGACAAGAGACCGAGCGAGACAATGAGATGACATTATGTAGGAGTCTGTTCCACGTTTTCCGTAGCGTGAAATTGATACCTTGTAATTAAAAGGGACAGACCCAAGCTACTGGAACCCCTGTTTATGTGAATGTTTATATATATAAAATAATTTATTCTTCAAATAAAAGATACACAATGAAGTGATTACATGTATAACACAAAAAAACCCGCATCACCGGCGGCTCTTGGCTGAGACGAGCCTTAACCAAAGGCCTAGGCATCAGACAAGTATCGACGAATAATCGATGCAGTTCCAAGAATTGCCGTTTTTTTGCAATTCAGCTACTGTAAGAGTTGTAGTTTCAGTTCGGGTGAAAAAGTCCATAAATTTTGGTGAAATAGTGCCAAGTGCACCAATAATAATAGGCAGCACTGACACTTTTTTCCCAGTCGGGTAGTTTCCATCGCCAGATCCCTGTATTTGTCCATCTTTTCCTGCTCTTTTTCCCGTACTCTACAGTCCCCAGGGATAGCTATGTCAATTAATGTAGCTCGTTGTAGCTCAATTACTGTAATATCTGGTGTATCAGCTGTTATATGTTTATCCGTTTGGATCCGAAAATCCCATAAGATTTTAACCTGGCCATTATCCAAAATTGTTTCTACTATATATTGCCAGGACTTATCAGCAGTCAGAAAGCCATATTTATTGCAAAGTGCCCAATGCACCTTTCGGGCTACATCATCATGTCTCTTCTTGTATTCAGTATGGGCAATAACTGAACACTCACATATTAAATGATTAATAGTTTCTTCACGACTATTACAGAGACGACAAAAAGCATTAGTGCTAGTATGTTGAATCTTGCCTTGCATTACAGGGTGTATCAAGTTCGATAGTCATAAAGTACCTAGCATGATCCTTTGCATGATTACAAACTTAAACTGAAAATGTCGATAACTCAAAATTTAAATTGCATCGTTACCTCATTTATGAACTTTCTGCACCAGCAGTTCATTAAATTCAAAAGGGCGATTACAATTAAATCGGCAGCAATTGTTGAGATCAAATGAAGTTTTCGACAGGTTTTCAGCAAACATCGTGTGATGTTTAGACCTTAACATTTGAGTTTTGAACATTTTGCATAAGGAACTTTAAATTTGTAATCATGCAAAGGATCACGCTAGGTACTTTATGACCACCCGATGGGAGACCGGTTTGGCGACCGGGTGGGCTGAAGTACCCCAAGGCTGGAAGCTATGCTGTCGGTAGTGTATACTACCAGAAGGGTCACCCAAGAGAGACAGGTTTCAGCTCCGGGGGAAAACTAAGTCTCCTACTACCATCAATTCTGATGAGAAAAAAGAAGAGTAATCCTTTACCGGATCGGTCACGGCTCGGGTCAACAACGGCTGCGTTTGATGCTGAGCAACCTGGGCATCGGGCGATAAATGGGCTACAGGAAGAGGCAGATCCAGCTGCCCAAACACTTGGTAGTAAAAAAATACGGAAAAAGTGGACAATTGACGAAAATCGAGAAGTTATTAAATGTTATTTCATGTCTAACCCCTTTGAAAGAGGGTATCAAAAAAGAATGATGAATATTTGGACTGAAAGAAATTTTAATAGTAATATTTCTGAACCTAGAATAATGCAACAACGACATGATTATGCGAACAAAATTATTTTCAGAATTGGAAATACAAGAATTAAGAAGTCAGGCACAGAAGACTGAAGAAAATGGGAACCTAAGTGTGATTATATCGGAACAGTTAGACAATTCTGAAGATGTGAATATGCAGAGTACAACTCAAGAAAATGTTCGGACTGATGATCAGTATAGGCTAACGGATGATTGTTTTGGTTTTGTATTTCGTTTTGGTCTGTTGTGCGTGGGTGATTATTATTATTTGGTTTTGTAGGTTGCTTGGTGTGGTTTAGTGGTAAACAAACGGTATTTGTAGTCCTTGGTGTTATTTAGAGTCGGGTAAATGATTTGTTTTATGCATTTTAATTGGTAAGAGTTATGGGGTGAAATCGTTAAAAATGTGTGCCTTGTTGTAAAGAAATTATGGTTTTTATCGTAGATTATTTTCTTTTATTTATCTTGGTTGTTGCCGATGTTAAACTTTAAGATTATCCCAGGGAAGCTGCAGCAATTGTTGGCCTAATCCGTTGTAAACATTGTTGTCGCGGATTTTCTGGGTAAGAGCGACAACAACAGAGTCGAAGGCTTAACGTCAATGTTTAGCGAGAGCGTTCGTTTGTTGTGTATATTGCAGAGAAGGCAAACTTCGAGATCGTGCTACCCCTCCCCGTTAGCAGCGATGTTCGAGGCGATTTTTGTTTTACCTTTTTAAAAATATATATCTTCAGTTCAGGAAGAACAGGTTTCAGTACAAAAATGAACATTTACATTAAGTGTAATTAAAGGAAAAGGGCCTGTCCTGAAATTTGGAAGGATCCACGAATTATGACGATGGTATTTCTTTGTTGTGGGAATTGGAACGCTGCAGTAACGTTGCTTTGATTGGATTCACGCATCGACCAAGATAAGAAATCAACGATTGCAGAGCGGTGAGGTCGTTCTTTATTTATAATTGTCCCGTTAATAGTGATCATTACGATTGCTACCAATTAATGACCAAGCTAGAACGTAAGGAGAATAGAACTGTGGCTTTCTCCGAGTTTGTTTATCCTGACTGCTCTTATTTCGGCGGTGTTGAGATATAGTTATTAGTGGTCACGTGATACAGACACGAAGTTTTCTGCTAGTAAAAGACTCCAGCTGACATTGTATGATTATTGCCTTTACGTTGTTTAATAACTGTTGGCACTAAAACTCTTATGTTTTCGTTTGAATTTAAATAGTCCGTAGTATGTTATATCCAGTTGATGGTAATTTGTAAGCAGAGCTGTACACATGCAGCTGTATATGGAGCGCAGTGCTTTCACATGCAAAATAAAAGAAAGGGTATTGTGCGGTGCAGCTTTTTACGCTGTCTTATGATCAGCTCTGGGGTTTGGCCATTCAAACGGTAGCAAATAGGAGGGAATATTTTGCGTCTTGGTGCAGACTGTGGACATCGGAAAGTTTGGTAGTAAAGGGGTTACTGCTCTCTCCCCTGGTTTCCAATCGTGCAGAGCCAAGTGCTGATTAGCTCGGGATTGTAAACACGTCAAAGGAGAGCGCGGCGCTTTGTTTTGTTGGTCCCTAATCCTGTTCGTTCCGTTGGGAATGAGTTAACAGCTGATGCAGTGTTAGTCTCCTAGCTGAGGACCTAGGAATGCTGGCTCATTAACAGCACATGTGTCAGTGCACGCAACCACTGGGATCTAATGGAGGATCATTTAAAATAATTTGTACAGCATATCTTGTTGATGTGTTGAAGATTAACGATTATTTTTTTAATAGGGTTTGTTTTTTATTTTAATTGGGGCCCCAGAATTATTGTTGATTAATGAATTGTATCAATGTTTATTAGGTCAATTAAAATGGAATATAAAATCACTACTCGCACCTACTCCTTCATTGCGTAACATCACCTGTGCAAGTCCAAATACCTGCTCCTGTTGCGTGTGAGGGCTATTGTTATTCGAAGGTTCAGTTTGGCACACCCCCCCTCCCAAGCACAGGGCACACTGGCGCCCGGACAGGGACTTGCTGCCCTAATTGGAGGTGCGTGAGGTCAACGAGGAATAGGTGGTGTGTGTTGTGAACCGGGTGGTAGAACGATTTCGTGGATTGATTATGAGCTGTCCCTGCTGTTACTGTTAATGGGTGATGGTTATGGGTCCTTGGTTGCATGGATGTGCAGGGGGAGTGAGACAATATGAGAGTAGTAAGGGTATGTCAAAGAGATTATGGTGAATGGAGGTGTGTAATCCCATAAAGGGACTAAATGTTGGCAATTTGGGAGATGGTGAAGCAGATGCATTGCGATGTCTAATATACGAGTATGAGGAGTTATTCAGAAACGATGTGGCTGGGGTGCAAGGGGTAAAGGATTTTGTGGCTGAGTATGATATCGACAAATCAAAGCCAGTTTTTGTGCGTCAATACAAAATCCCTTATGTCTATAGGGAAGCGTACAAAAACAAAATCAGTGAGCTGGAAAATGCAGGGATAGTTGAATCCAGCATAAGCCCCTGGAATTCACTTGTGCATGTGGTCCCTAAAAAGAACGGTGAGGTGAGAATAATCTTGGGCCTACGCCAGGTGAATTCGCACACCAGCCCTGTGAACTTCCCTGACCTCATCATTCAAGATATCTTAGAGGAGTTACGGGGGCATAGCTTCTTTTCGGTCCTCGACCTAAACAACGGGTATTTTCAAATTACGTTGGCTGAGGGCCTAAAGGAGTGCTATGCCTTCCAGACCCCCTGGGATAAATACCAGTTAACAAGACTGCCCGAGGGAGGTAAGAACTCCTCGCACATTTTCCAAAAATATGTGGTGTCCACACTACAGGAGTTGATGGGAAGGGAGGTCCACACGTTCTTGGATGACATCCTCATATCAACCCCTACGTTTGACAGACATCTTGAAAATACTTGAATGGGTGTTCGGCAGATTTCGCGAGAGGGGTGTGATAATAAAGCCTTCCAAATGTCAATTTGGCTTGCAGGAGGTATACTATCTGGGTCACTTGATCTCTGCGGAAGGATCGAAACCTGATCCAGATCGTGTGAGTGCAATACAACGATTGAGAGAGCCCCGTAATGTAAAGGAGGTACGAAGCGTGGTTGGTTCGCTGAACTTCTATCACCCCTTCTTGCGGGATCTGTCGGGCATTTTGGTACCAATTACAAATTTAACTAAAAAGGGGGTAGTGATCCGATGGATAAATGAGTGCCAGGAGGCATTGGAGCAAATTAAAGTGGTGCTCTCAACTGCTCCAATCCTTCGTGCGCCTGACTACTCCCTACCATTTGTGCTAGCCACCGATGCTTCAGAGCACGCGATTGGTGAAGTCCTCCAACAAGAGGTGGAGGGAGTCATGCATCCGATCGCATATTTTAGCCAAAAGTTAAAAGGTGCTCAAATAAATTATGCTACAATCGAGAAGGAGGCACTGGCAGTTGTGCGGGCCGTGGCGCATTTCCGCCACATTATCCTGGGTTATCCTACCAGGGTGGTGACTGACCACCAGCCGTTGGTGTTCCTGAATCAAATGCAGGACTCTAATCAGCGGCTGTTGCGTTGTTCACTACAGCTGGAGGAGTTTCAGTTGGCTTTTCAACATATAGCGGGAAAGGATAATGTAGTGGCAGACTTGCTGCTGCAGCAGTGCTAAACTGCAGTGCAGGCAGCTGATGGTGGGGAGTGGTGGGACACGATCAAGGGAGCACAGGAAGCAGACCCTGGGGGCGACAAACAAAGTGGGGTATTGAGCAGGGAGCATCATGCATGGTAACGGGGGTGTTTGCCGTAGAAAGCGGTTAATTATTTGGAGGCACGAGAAGCATCTGAGGGGAAAGGGGCGTGTTTGGCTCCCGAAACCCTTACGTGCGGAGGTGTTACAACAGACACATGACAGCCGTTTGGGTGGACACCGAGGGATAAGTGCCTCCATCCATGCGGTCAGGAAGGACTACTTCTGGGCGGGTCTAGCGCGTGATGTCACGGCCCACATTAAGGCGTGTCTGATGTGTCAGCAGTCGAAAAAGTATTTCGTACGGGCAACCTGGCATCAGTGCTAGCTACCTTTTCCGGAAGGTAGTTATGGACGTGGTAGGCCCGATTGAGTGGTCTAAAAGTGGTAGTAAATACACTGAGTTAGCAAAACTCATGGGATAGTTACTTAATATCTGGTCGTGCCACCTCTGGCCCTGTGGAGTGCAGCAATACGGCGTGGTAGTGAGTCTGCAAGTCCCTGGTACACTTCTGGAGGCAGTTGACACCAGATAGTCTGCAGAGCCGAAGATAGTTGCTGCCCGTTCGTGGGCGGATGATCCAGTGCCCGGAGCCTGACTTCAACAGCATCCTAGATATGCTCGATGGGATTCATGTCAGGGCTCCGGGCTGGCAAGCTCAGTCGTTGGACCTCTCCTGCATGCTCCTCAAACCATTCGCGGACGACATTGGAGCGATGTGGTGGAGCATTGTCATCTTGAAAGACTTCTACGTCGTCAGGGTGTTGAAATGTCAAAAACTGGTGCAGATGGTCTCCGATGAGTTGACGATACCGTGGACCATTCAACGTTTGGACCAGGATAACCAGAGGGCCCATTCCAAACAAGGAAAATGCACCCCAGACCATCACTGACGCCCACCACCCTGCACCACCACCTGTTGGCATGCGGGATCCATCGTTTCGTGAGGTCTGCGCCACACACGGTGCCTTCCATCAGCATGGTACAGTTGATATCGTGACTCATCTGACCATATGACGCTACGCCACTGTTGCAGAGTCCAGCCAAGATGGTTGGTGGCAAATGCACGCCGGAGTGTCCGATGACGCTGGGTAAGCATTGGCACCCGTGTAGGGCGACGGCTGCCAAACCCGAGGGCATGCAGATTCCGACGGATTGTCCACCGAGAGACGTTTCTAGTGCGGCCAGTATTGAACTGGTCCGTGATTTGCTGCACAGTTGCGCTCCTGTCTCTCTGAATCATTCGTCTCAGGTGTCGCCGGTCACGATCATTCAGGGCAGCTGGATGCCTGGTATGGTGCCTGTTGTGGACTGTGATGCCTTCATCCAGCCATTCCCGATATACCCTGGAGACAGTTGAGCGGGGAAAGCCAAATTCCTGCACCACTGCCGAAATGGAACATCCCATGCGTCGAGCACCTACTATCATACCCCGTTCAAAAGACGTCAACTCGCGACGACGTGCCATTTCTGATTAATCACTTATCCAAGCTCTTCCCACAACGTCTAATGGTCCATTCCCAGAATCCGTTACCCCTGTGAATTCGTGAGCCATGCCCATCAATCAATGTGCTTGCTATCCCATGAGTTTTGCTAACTCAGTGTATATCCTGGGTCTCCGGAAGCTGTACCATTACCTGAGCAGACCGCAGTGGTTAATGCATTTATTCAATCAGTAGTGTGAAGGTATGGAGTTCCACAACAGGTAATTAGTGACCGGGGCACTAATTTTACATCTGAAGTGTTCTCCAGGGTGTGCTCTGATTTGGGCGTGTGCAATAAGATCACTACAGCGTATCGTCCAACGTCGAATGGCATCTCGGAGCGATGTAATAAGTCGCTCTGTGAGGCCATTCGAGCGTTGTGTGATGATCACCCTGGAGAGTGGGAACAGGTGCTGGATTATGCCCTGTTCTCACTGCGCACCCGGCGTCACGAAACTTTGGGGCGAAACACCTGCCTACCTATTGTTCGGTTTCGACCCGATGATGCCTCGGGAATGGAAGACAGATTTTTAACGAGGGCGAGTCGGAAGAAAATGACCGCAGCGAAATGCGACAGTATCGATCGGAGATGGTCGATCGACTGGCCAAGATTTGAAAACGGGTCAGTGCGCGGGACCGGGAGAAGCGGCTGAAGAAGTTAGCTCAACTGAACCGCAATAAGGCCACCCACCAGATGGACGTAGGTAGCCAAGTATGGCTGCTCCGTATGGGTGGGCCAAAAAAGAAATTCTCAGCCAAATTTTTGGGACAATTTCGAGTAATAAGCAAGATCACAGATGTGACCTACCAAATTGAAGGGGGGGGGGGGTCACCACGATCAGATGATCGTGCATGTAGACCGCTTGAAACCATATGTGAAGCCAAATAAGAGCGTGGGAAGAAGGCACAGTGGTCGAGGTAGGAAACATTATTGCTCGGTACGCAGTGATGAACAGGAGGACAAGTTCGAGGAAGAAGATATAGATGCTCCAGGCTATGCTCCAGTTGTCAGAGGACCATTCGGTATTAGTAGCGACGATGGTGATAGAAGCCCATTGTCGAGGTCGTCATTGTCCCCAAGGGGTCATGATACAGTTCCACCAGAGAATGCTGGTGAGGGAAGTGGGGGAGTGATGCATCATGGCCCAGCATTAAGGGCAGAACACGAAAGTCCTCGCCCTACTGGCAGGTATAATTTAAGACGCCGTCCCAAGGTTGACTACCCAGAACTCAACCTGGGGGAAAAGGAAAGTGGAGTCGTGAATATGGGAAATTCAGGTGCTAGAGTGTCTCGGCAGCGAAATAAAAGGATGATGCATGCTGCCATAGAAGATAGTGGAGATAGGCATCACGTAGTGTGGCATAAGTCTCCCTTCGATACCGAATATGAGTCAGAATTGTGTATGTTACCGGAATGAGTGTGTGTGAGCTTCAGGAGTGAAAGAACTTGGTTCTTTTATTCCTGAGGTGGGGCGTATGTGACTGGTGTCAGTGATTGTTTTGGTTTTGTATTTCGTTTTGGTCTGTCGTGCATGGGTGATTATTATTATTTAGTTTTGTAGGTTGCTTGATGTGGTTTAGTGGTAAACAAACGGTATTTGTAGTCCTTGGTGTTATTTAGAGTCGGGTAAATGATTTGTTTTATGCGTTTTACTTGGTAAGAGTTATGGGGTGAAATCGTTAAAAATGTGTGCCTTGTTGTAAAGAAATTATGGTTTTTATCGTAGATTATTTTCTTTTATTTATCTTGGTTGTTGTCGATGTTAAACTTTAAGATTATCCCAGGGAAGTTGCAGCAATTGTTGGCCTAATCTGTTGTAAACATTGTTGTTGCAGCTTTTCTGGGTAAGAGCGACAGCAACAGAATCGAAGGCTTAACGTCATTATTTAGTGAGAGCGTTCGTTTGTTGTGTATATTGCAGAGAAGGCAGGCTTCGAGATCATGCTACCTCCCCCCCCCCCCTCCCCGTTAGCAGCGATGTTCGAGGAGATTTTTGTTTTACCTTTTTAAAAATATATATCTTCAGTTCAGGAAGAACAGGTTTCAGTACAAAAATGAACATTTACAATAAGTGTAAATAAAGGAAAAGCGCCTGTCCTGAAATTTGGAAGGATCCACAAATTATGACGATGGTATTTCTTTGTTGTTGGAATTGGAACGCTGCAGCAACGTTGCTTTGATTGTATTCACGCATCGACCAAGATAAGAAATCAACGATTGCAGAGCGGTGAGGTCGTTCTTTATAATTGTCCCGTTAATAGTGATCATTACGATTGCTACCAATTAATGACCAAGCTAGAACGTAAGGAGAATAGAGCTGTGGCTTTCTCAGAGTTTGTTTATCCTGACTGCTCTTATTTCGGCTGTGTTGAGATATAGTTATTAGTTGTCACGTGATACGGACACGAAGTTTTCCGCTAGTAAAGGACTCCCGCTGATGTTTTGTTTAAAGTGTTTTCACTCTACAATTTAATAATTGTATGATTATTGCCTTTACGTTGTTTAATAACTGTTGGCACTAAAACTCTTAGGTTTTCGTTTGAATTTAAATAGTCCGTAGTATGTTATATCCAGTTGATGATAATTTGTAAGCAGAGCTGTACACATGCGGCTGTATATGGAGTGCATTGCTTTCACATGCAAAATAAGTGAAAGGGTATTGTGCGGTGCAGCTTTTTATGCTGTCTTATGATCAGCTCTGGGGTTTGGCCAGTCAAACAGTAGCGAATAGGAGGGAATATTTTGCGTCGTGGTGCAGACTGTGGACGTCGGAAAGTTTGGTAGTAAAGGGGTTACTGCTCTCTCCCCTGGTTTCCAATCGTGCAGAGCATAGTGCTGATTAGCTCGGGATTGTTAACACGTCAAAGGAGAGCGCGTCGCTTTGTTTTGTTGGTCCCTGATCCTGTTCGTTCCATTGGGAATGAGTCAACAGCTGATGAAGTGTTAGTCTCTTAGCTGAGGACCTAGGAATGCTGGCTCATTAACAGCATATGTGTCAGTGCATGCAACCACTGGGATGTAACGGAGGATCATTTAAAATAATTTGTACAGCATTTCTTGTTGATGTGTTGAAGATTAACGATTATTTTTTTAATAGGGTTTGTTTTTTATTTTAATTGGGGCCCCAGAATTATTGTTGATTAATGAATTGTATCAATGTTTATTAAGTCAATTAAAATGGAATCTAAAATCACTACTCGCACCTACTCCTTCATTGCGTAACATCACCCGTGCAAGTCCAAAAACCCGCTCCTGTCGCGTGTGAGGGCTACTGTTATTCGAAGGTTCCGTTTGGCACCCCCCTCCTACCACGCACAGGGCACGTTTTTGTCTGGCACTTCCAACACTTAATAGGAGGGATTTGGAGAGATTAACATTTTCAATCCCACCAACATATGAAGTGTGATCATATATAATCCTTTGAGATGTAATAGAATTTTCCTGTATATTTTCGATAATAAGTTCCTTATTTATCGAATAACCTCTTTCCACAGTTGCTAGTCCATGCGATAAAAGTAATAGAGACTGAATAATATTCCACAACTGTTTGAAGGATGGATTTGAAGACCTATATTCATTAAACAATACATCAATTCTTGATGCCTCTTCAGTTGAATCAAAATTTATGAAACCTGAGTTTATTTTTGCTATATCAGTTACAAATTCTTGGAATTGCCATAACACACTGTCACACTGTTCGGGCTGGAGGCGATGCGCATCTACAAGAAGTGTTAAAATTGATTTGAAATTTTTCACACACGAATGTCCATCTGTGGCCATTAATTGGGAGACTAAACACTTCAGGTGACGAACAAGATAATTCTGCATGGGGTTTTTAACTAGTAGTTTCTTCGGAAATCCATAACTTGCCACTCACTAACAATATTTGATATCAAACTCTTTGTTATTGTTTCTGCTTGAAAACCAATATCAATTCTTTAGTAATGGCAATACACATTGCTATCATTGAAATCTAAATTAAAGAGCTGTACAATTGAAGATGCTTCATCCATTACAGCCTTCTTAATAAAGCGATTCATTAAACTTCTAATAATTTTCTCCATATCCTTACCCAGAAATGGAAGCAAAGGTTTATCTGCCTGATATCCTTTTAACAATAGCTGTTTAGCAACTGAATTAAAAAAGTGCAACTTCGGTATGGTAAAAGGATCTTGTAAGAATTTGTATATTACATCAAAGGAAGCAGTGCTAGGATTTTTAAATACTTTTTTGCTAATTTCATTATCATAATTTTCAAAATATGACCAAAGTACAATAGCTCTCTCACAAGCAGGTGAATTTTCCAGCCATCTGTGTGGACAAAATTTGAGTGGCATTTTTTTGCTGCACCTATTTTATCTACAAAATCTTGTCTTCTTGCAGGAGAATCTTTGAATAATCTGTACATGCTTGTAAGAAGTTTTTTAATTCCCCATCCACTAGCCATGGATCCATGTCTAAATTAATTGTTCCTTATATGGAGGCCACAACTACCAACATTTAAAAGTGACACATTAAAATCAGAAGAAATCGAAGCTTGAAACGAATCAAAAAATTTCCTTGAAACGAGAAATTTTCTGCTATCACACTGTCCAGAAACATCAGTTTAAATAATAAATCAATACCAGCACATGAACGATAGGATTAATGACTTTTAACTACTTTTAATGCCCAAAGTGTTTCGGCTTTGATCGTCGCATTTTTCTCCCGAGGAATTCGCAACGTTGAAGATGATGAGACGGAAGTTGTTGGCATATCTTTACTAGATTTATCTACTAGCAGCTGATCAAGCCGTAGCCACCGATAAGAAAGGCCTGGCCAATTTGCACTGAGGCAGGGCTTGGAGCCTGACAATAAATGACAGCTTTAATTCTCTTAACTGACACCAGTGGCGCTGCATGCCTGAGAAATTTAAGCATTGCTCAAGCAGGAGGCTCCACTAAAAATTTTATCTAAGAGCAAATTTCAAAACAAATTTAAATTTCCTTTTTAGATTTGACAATTCCGAATAAATTGCAATTGTTTAATCATAAAGTTCAACTTAATGATTACATAAAAATTACTATTAATGGGAGTTAGCTGTTATTTTACAGACATTATTTTTAGCCATCTATGTAGCAATCTATTAACCAACATTATTTTTATATTAAAATATGAATACACTTCAACCATATAATGATACAAAAATAATATCAAAAAGAACAGGTTTATTTACATACTAATTAATTTTGAAGTTAGACAAAAATTTCTTAAATAAATATTAATTAAATTAATTGAATTTTTGACTAAATTCAAAAACAATTACCGTATTTTTTCGAATATTGGCCGCATTCACTTTACGCCGCAGCCGTAAGTTTGATGGTGGAACAAAAAAATAGCCCTTTAAAGGCCGCAATTCACTTTAGGCCGCAAACTTCTAGCGTCTACAAAAAGATCGAACTACTTCGTTTTAGCGTCCCACAGTATCTTAAATAGTAGTTTAGATACCAGTTACATTATTTATATAACCTTCTAAATTATTTTAATATATTTAATGAAACTTTTATAAATTTATTAATGAAATGTGTAAATAATTATAGTAATTTGATTTTAATAAGCGAGTATAACTTATTTCATCAGTGGCAGCCATGGCTCTATCAACGAAGTGCCGACCAATAGCGTAATAGAGCATTCTATGACATCACAACACCTTGGAGCGTAGCCAATGAGATCCGACCTTGGAGTAGAGTCGGCCAGCAGAAGGAATGAAATCGCCGACAATAGCTTTAACAAGTGAATTTCATAATAATTTATGAATGAAAATATATGTGACTGGTTAATTATTGTTCTGAAGGGTTAGAATATTAATTTCACTGTTAGAAAACGATTCAACAAAGGCTGGATAATTTAAAGCCATCAACTCAAATCGACCGTGTTTTTATCGGATTATTTTTGCTGATCAATGATCGATTTACCTTTCCAAAAAAGTATAAAATATAATAGAAGTTTCCTATAAAAAGATAGGAATCAAAAATAAGAGGAAATAGACATAATATAGATGGTTTGTATTGGCTATCGACCAAAAATTATTCAGTTATTAAAAAAAAATACTCATTCTACAACTGTGAAATCGGGAGCAGTTTTTTTTTTTTTTTGGGGGGGGGTGAAGGGCTAATGTTTATTAATACAAGAAAGAAATTCATCTCTATCGTACGAGACAATTGTACTTATTTTAAGGGCCCCACACACTTGCAGTTTATCTGCAGGTCGTTGCCTGTATTGAAGAACTGTAAACTGAAATCTCATTGCGCCACACACAATCACATCAACCGCCTGCAGGCAGTGGTCTTCACAGTCCATGGTCTGTGCTGTTGCCACTCACTGACAGTTCATAATCGTCAATCCAGGGGACTACAGTTCAAGATTCGAACTGAAGAACTGTCTCGCGAACAGTGCCAGGTGTTTGGGTCAACCGGAGCTCCCCGAATGTAGTTCAGATGCATTGGAGATGATCATTTGACAGATTTACAACATATAATTAATAAAATGATTGTGAAAATGCAAAAAATAATAGCGAACAGTATAAAAATTACTTCGTTAATGAATGTGTTTGGCAAGATAATTTTGTTGATAATTAGTTATAATTATTTATATTGCACATAAATACTGCTTCACTAGTCATTGTTACTATTATTATAGTAACCCTGATATTGTTTTCAACCCTGACATTTGGCCTATGGGGACGTTTGTATCACAATTTTTTGGGAGGATTCATCAAAGCCAGATTTACTGTGTGGAGGAAGCCGTTCCCTCGCCCCCTGATAATAATGAAAGCTAGAATCATGTATCAAAACGTCCGCGGCCTCAGGACAAAGATTACGCAGGTCCATAAATTTACTTCGTTGAACCGAGACTTCATTTACTCTTTCACAGAAACGTGGCTCAACTCTACAATTACGGATACTATGCTTTTCGGTGATTCCTTCACTGTCCATAGGGCCAATTGGTCTTGTCTTGAAAGAGGCGGGGGTGTCCTGATCGCCGTTCCCAATCATATTGTGGCCGAGAGGATAGCTTTTTGCTCCACTTTAACTCAAATAGACGTTGTCGGCGTTAAGCTGTTCTTGAAGGGGCAGCAGGATATGAAATTTGGTCATCGTAACAGGTTAAATCTGTGGTCTATTTATATTCCACCTTCTGTCTCTAATACTCATTACCAACTTTTCCTTGAAGAACTGGCCGATTATTCTGCAACCTTGAGGGGTGTTAGCATTTTTACTGGTGATTTTAATTTTACAGACCATAGATCTGTTCGTAATTTTAACAACATCAGTGCAACCAGGCGTAGACTTGTAGAAAACTGGGCGGCTGAGCTTGGCGTTACGAACTTTAATACGATTAGGAATTCATTTGGCGATGTAGTCGAGCAAATATTTGTCAAACGGACCCAGTCAGCCATTAAAACCGAAGACAAGTTTCATCCACCCTTGTGTGTGGTCAGCAGTTTTCAGTGTGTGCCTCCTTCGCAATTTTCTAATTTCAGGAGAGATTTCAAGAAAGCGAACTTTTTTAATTTATTCAACCATCTTGCTTCAACTGATTGGTCGTTTCTGGAGGATCTTCAGTCCGTCGAGTTGATTTGGAACACGATAGTGCAGCGTTTAGTTGCTGCGATTCATAACAATGTTCAGTTAGCTAGGCCTCGTAAGTCAGTTCCTGAGAAACCCAGATTCCCGAACTGGATTTCCAAAGAAACGATGCAACTTTGGAATCTTAAGCAATTTCTTCATAAACGATTTAAGCAATCTAATTCAATCGAGGCCTTTGTCATGTTTCAGGAGGCTCGGAGAAACTTTAAAGCCGCCTATTCGGCCAATTTTGCTGATTATTATGACCGGATTGAAAGAGACCTTAACTCTCAAACTAGTCTGTTTTGGGTTACGACGAGGGACCTGCTTGGCAAGAAGAGGTCGGCTCACTCATGGTCTAATAGTTTTTCGGCAAATGAAATGGTTTCTCACTTTGAGAAGACAATGGGAAATGATTGCTTTCTGTCATTACCCGATCAGCAAGTTTCAAACTACTGGAGCCAGCTTCTGGGAAAATATAATATTCCAGCTATTTCTACATCTGATATTCTCATTTTAGCCAAGCGAATCACATCATCTAGAATTGTTCATCGGAACGGCATTCCGGACTATGTATTTAGTGGTTGTTTACCTGTAATCCTACAACCTTTAAGTATTTTATTTAACGTTTCTTTGTCAACCGGTACTTACCCTCAGGACTGGAAAACAGTCAATATAGTCCCCATTCCAAAATCAGCGCGGCCTAGTTCACCAAGCGATTTTAGGCCCATCACGATCCTTCCGTTTCCGGCGAAAATTTTAGAATCTTATGTAGCTTACCATCTCTCTTCCTTTATTGACCATAATCTACCTGAAGAACAACATGCGTTTAGGAAGTATAGATCAACTTCAACTAATTTAGCTAGTTTGCTACACTACTTAGCCCCTCGCATCGATCATAGACAACAGGTCGATGTTTTATACCTGGACTTTAGTAAAGCCTTTGATAGTGTTAACGTCAGGCTTCTTTTGAACAAACTAGATTGTGTTGGTCTTATGTACAACTTGAGAAAATGGTTTGCGTCATTTCTGTTTGAGCGCAGTTTTATTATTAAGGAACCGAAGGGTGAGTACGCGATTGGCAAAATGCGTAGTGGGGTTCCTCAAGGATCCCCGCTTGGCCCGGTATTATTTAACATCTTTATTGATGACCTGAGTTTAGTTTTTGCTAACTTGCAGGTCAAATTTCTGCTGTATGCCGATGATCTTAAGCTGTTTTCTGTGATTCGTAACTGGGACCATTGTAACCGTCTGTCTGTAGCGGTGGATAAGGTGGCTAGCTGGGCCAGGAAGAACGGCCTCTCTCTCAACGCTACGAAATCTTTTTGCGTTACTTATTCCAGGAAAGTCACTAATTATTTGTTTGATTACACCCTGATGACTTATAAACTCCAACGGCGTACCTCTATTAGAGATCTGGGTGTTATCTTTAATTCAAGCTTTACTTTCACGACCATCTGGATTTTTTTGTTGCTCGAACCAGTAAGCGCATTGGCATTATTAAACGTCTGGCGAACTTTTTTAAAAGACAAAAGACGTTTATCAATTTGTATAAATTAATTATTATACCGAAAATTCTATACGCTTCCTGGATTGGGTTTTCCGGTAACACTCAGCAGTTTGAGCTATTACAAGCGAAATTATACAGCTATCAACGCTTTCTTTCTCATCTGAAACAAACTACTGACTCTCCCTCACTGGCTCCTTCATTTCATTTGCAGTCTATTCTTGGTAAAGTTTTTTTAAATATTTTGCTAAGGATCATGGGTGGTAGACTGTCAGCGCCTCAAACCCTTGCCCTAATAGGGTTACAGATTCCTACTTCTAGTAGGTCTCATCGGCCCTTGGTTTTTTTGGGTGCTAGACGGACCAAAGCGATGGACCACGATCCTGCCTATAAATTGATTAATACTGTTAACAAGAACTTCTCTCAGTCGGATATTTTTAATGACAAACGCAGTGCCCTCTTTAGGCAATAGCGGCCAGTTATTACTATATCATTTTTTTTTTTTTTTTTTTACTAATTTCTTGTCTGACTCGGCCTGGCATTTGGCCTTGTTTTTATCTATTTATTTATTTATTTATTTATTTATTTATTTATTTATTTATTTATTTATTATCATTAAAATATTCATTACTGTTATCTACTTTTTTCTTTTTTATTAGTCTATTTTATATGTATCATTAACCCCGTTTTGGGCTTCGGCCTGTTGGGGGGCAACATAGGGCTTCATCTTCCGGTTTATCTGGCGGATCGTATCCCTGCTGTTGCTACATTATTATTATCATCATCAGTCGCAGTGTCTGTTCAATGAAATAAAACGTGTGAAAAATGATTTTACACTTTCTTTTCTCGAATTATTAATGCATTAGATTAAAAAATAAAAGCTTACTGTAATAATAAAAGTTCGTTACTGAAATTGTACTTCTTCCTGATCAGAACAAAATAATAACAAATTATAATACCACAGAGATGGCATGTATACATCAGCAGATGAACCAGATTTTGCTGCTTTCACTTTTTTTAATTCTTTCCGAAACGCACATCGCAAATTATTATTATTATTTTTTTTACTATTTCTACTGTGGTCGTTGGAATCATTATTTTATAAACTTCCAATAGTTTGTCATAGGCCTTGGTTTTCATTTCTTTATGGCATATGAGTCATCTTTTATCTTCCATAGACAGGTATTTTTCTTATATACTTCTATGAAAAAAGAAAAGAACGCTGGCTTGTCATCCATCTCACAACAGGCCAAAAAAAAATATAAGCTTGCTTAAAAGTTTTTCGCCTGCCACCGGATGTATAAAAATTGACCTTTCAGGCACGGTGACTGCAGTCTAACTGAAAGTGTGTGGTTGCTTTGACCTTGAGACCTAAAACCGTGAGATCGTAACTCAGAACCGATCACACGTGAGATCATCGTCATCAGCCGCTCACACATCAACACTTCTGTCCTGCTTGCAGTCTACGATCATAAGATGGACTGTATGTGTGTGTTCAATCACTACCAACTGACAGATTATTATCTTCAGTTAAACTGTAAGTGTGTGGGGTGCTTTATACAAAATTTATAGTAAAATAAAGTTGAATTATTGTTAGTTTTTTTTTGTTTTTTTTTAATATATATTAATATGCCCCCCTCCCCAACTGAAATGAGGAGTATCGTCAATAACGTCGTAGGCGTAATGATTTTTGGTCGATAGTCAATACATGTATAAACACCTATATTTGATGAATACATATTTTATACTTGCTTCCTATCTTTTTACAGTAAACTTCTATTATATTTTATACTTTTTGAAAAGGTAAATCGATCGTAGATCGGCAAAAATAATCCGATAAAAACACAGTCGATTAGGTTGATGGCTTTAAATTATCCAGCCTTTGTTGAATCATTTTCTAACAGTGAAATTAATATTCTAACCCTTCAGAACAATAATTAACCAGTCACATATATTTTAATTCATAAATTATTATGAAATTCACTTGTTAAAGCTATTGTCGGCGATTTCATTCCTTCTGCTGGCCGACTCTACTCCAAGATCGAATCTCATTGGCTACGCTCCAAGGTGTTGTGATGTCATAGAATGCTCTATCGCGCTATTGGTCGGCACTTCGTTGATAGAGCCATGGCCGCCGCTGATGAAATAAAAGTTATACTCGCTCATTAAAATCAAATAGGTTGATTTAAGTATAGATGGCAGCGCTTACGCTTTATGAATCTGAGGCTATGACGCTATGGTCGAAATGAGGAGAAAATCTCGGCAATGTTAAGAATACTGTATAAGAACATGCATGTAAATTGTTCAGTTCCACAATGTTCGAACAACAATGTTAAAAACAAAAATCTCAAGTTTCATGGATTTCCTACAGATCGAAAAATCCAGTGAGGTTAAATGAGATATCGTAGCCTACCCAATATTTAGCATCGTCACTTTCGTAAATCGTAATTCATTATAAAATTTGCTCACTGTTAGTCAATACTTGTTTATTTCCGTCAGTTTTCGCTCCTATTAACTGAAGCTTTTCTTTCAAGTCTTTAACTTTCATCTTCACTAAACTTTTGTAAATAAACTAGAACAAAATTCATAAACCGTAGCGGATGCCATCTGGCAGATAGATTTGACATTTAAATCAACCTATTGCTATAAATATTTACACATTTCATCAATAAATTTATAAAATATACATGTATAAAAATAATTCAGATAGTTATATAAATAATGAAATTACTATCTAATTTACTATGTAATATACTATGGGCGCTAAAACGAAGTAGTTCGATCGTTTTTTTTGTTCTATCCAAAATTATCGAAAATGATTTTTTCAGAAAAAAAAATTATTTTCAGGCCGCACTCACTTTTGGCTGCAGTCCCGAAATTTTCGATTTTTTTGGGTTTAGAGCCGCGGCCTATATTCGAAAAAATACGGTAGTATTATTTAAATAAACTTGTCCATTTTGATTTTTTTTTGTATCATTATATGGTTGAAGTGTGTTAATATTTTAATAAAATATTCTTTCACTTCAGCATAATATCTTCGACACCAGTCTTATTTTTACAATAATTTTTTATTAAAATACTTACCAGTTTTAAGCAGTATCAAGAACAGATGAAAGGGGGGGGGGGGGGGGTTTCCAAACTTCATCTGTTCTTAGTAGTATTTTAATAAAAAATTATAGATATAATGCTGGTTAATAGATTTTTACCTTACCTTGATTTTTTACAACCTGAAGTTATTAAAAATTGTTTTCTCCCAATCAGTAATTAATTTTCAAAAACTAAAAATTCATAAAAATTTTATTAATTATTATAACAAGGGCACACATATAAGATGGGATTTTTTTAAAAAAATAAATAAAAATAAAAAAAAAAGGTGGGTGGAAAAGTTGGGAAATAAGGAGGAAAAAGTAGGGGGAAATACAATTAAAAACATTAATGTGAAAGATTGACTTTGTTTTTCATAATAATAAAGAGTCAAAACAAAACTTATTTTTTTAATAGCATAGTAAATATGAACATTTCTGTATACAAAAAGCAAATATTCAAATACCATGGCTAATCATTAATTATTAAAAAGAACAGGTTATATTTTATGATATTACACATTTCCATGTTATTGAAAAAAAAACTCTCTCTTTTAGAGACAACAAGAATGCTCTTACATAGTGAGAAAGAACAATTTTGTCTGAACCGTTCCAAAAGTTTTATGCATAAAAAAGTGTTTATCAATGCTCCATTTTCATCATAAATGAAATAAAATTAATTTTAAAATATAGACGGCCTCATTCATATTTATGGATTTTATTTTATTAAATTTAAATTGTTGTGGTTAAATAGCTGCATGAATCAATCTTTCCATAATTACGTTCCACACTGTTTATTGCGCTAAATAATTTTTTTTTTGCTCTTATTTTTAATAAAAATTCCTCTTTTGTAAATTTGAAATGTAATTCCTTTGTATTTATCGATCTTTCGATTTGAAATGCTCCAGGTACTACTGCAAATACATTGAAAATGCTTCCCTCACTTCTCGGGCATAGAGTTCTCTCACTCTAAGGTGAAATGGAAGAGTTAACTTTATCTCATTTAATAGGTAGTATGTAGAGTGTCTAGCGGGAGTGTCTAAGTAAAAGTTCCTTACTGTGCATTCGCGTGGCAGGAAAACTTGGCGCATAGCCAAGCTACATGGATTAGAGCTTTGCTTTAGCAATGCGATTGTGTTGTAAACCTTTATCATGGAGAGAGAGAGAGAGAAAATAAATAATAAATTTTTTAATAAGTTATTGTATGCTTAATTGTTAACTAATAAAGAAAGAAAATTAAACGATCACATGTGTTTCATATTTACATGTTTAATTGTAAATTCTGTTTTTAATTGAAAATTAAAAATTCAAAACTGCAAAGAAATTAGACAAATTAGACAAAATTTTTCATAGATTCCTTCTAAACTATCTATATTTGGAATCGAAAAAAAAGGAATAAAAAAAATACAATTTTTTCAAAATGTGCATAAGTTATAATTAATCATTAAAATATGTAAATAAAAATTTTACTTTCAAAAATTATTTTTCAAGAATGAATTGAAAATCGTGGAATTTAAAATTTTTAAGCTCTAGGGCATTCCTCTATTTTTTTAAATTATTATATTTGGATAAAGAAGTTAGATTAAAAATGATTCTTTTTTATACAAAATATTAAAATACTTATAAAATATCTCTAAAGTTTGGATTCAGAAAACATTACAAATGTTTTCAAGATGTTTTTATCAAAAATAGACTGATTCATAATAAAAATATAAATGATACAAAATTTTACCATTAAGTGGATATTAATTCCAAATATAATAATTAAAAAATAGAGGAATGCCCAAGCGCTTAAAAATTATAAAATTCCACGAGTTTCAATTCATTCTTGAAAAAATTTTTGAAAGTAAAATTTTTAATTACAAAAAAAAAATTTTAATGATAAATTATAACTTATGGACATATTGAAAAAAAAGTTTTGTATTATTATATAATCCTTTTTTCGATTCCAAATAAAGGTAGTTTAGAAGGAATTAATGAAAAATTTTGCCTAATTTGTCTAAATGAAATATTTCTTTACAGTTTTGAATTTTTAATTTCCAATTAAAAGCAGAATTTACAATTAAACATGTAAACACGAAACATGTGATCTATTGTTTTTTTTTTATTTTTTTTAACAATTAAACATGCTCGTAACTTATTAAAATTTTATTTTAACTATTTATCTCTCGGTGATAAACTTCTACAGATCTTGTGCTTTAATCCATGTAGCTTGGCTATGTGCCAAGTTTTCCTGGCACGCGCATGCGCAGTAACGACGTCGTGCCAAGACACTCCTGCTAGACGCACTACCTACTGAACGCGATAAAGTGAACTCTTCCATTTCACCTTACAGTGAGAGAACTCTACAGCGCCATCTGCTTGCAGTGGAAACTTTGCAAACTAGATTTATTGTCAGGCGTTTTTAGGCCAAGTGGGCAGGCCTTTCTTATTGGTGGCTACGACAAGCATGTTGTTTTTATCACGTTTTTTGAAGAGCGAACCATGTTTTTTACGTTTCATATGGGTTCCTTAATGCAGATTCGCCCATACTGGAAATATCCACGTTCTTCAAGCATAAAATACATTTTGCAATGTGACGATTAATATCTTTTGATATCCAACTTGCATTGACAGGATTTTTAAGCCAAAGTTCGTTGAAGGAACATTTACCCATATTTCGAATGAAAATTTTTTTTTATTAGCGTGCCTTGAATTATTAGTGAATCCAGCAAACAGAAAACGAAAGTATAACAGAAGCGTTAGCGACTACAGCGACAATTTTATGAAACAGTGAATTAAAGAATGAACTACAAATGGTCGGTTTTCAAGGATTTTCCAAGTTTATCTAAGAAAACCTTCATTTTCCCCCGAGTATTTAAGGCCTTGGAAAAAAGTATGAAATTCAAGCATTTTCAAGGTTTCAAGGCCGCGTACGCACCCTGTTATTAGTGTAAAGTCTTATTTATTAGTGTAATTATATTAGGATTTTGTCCTGATCGTCTATTTACAAAAAAAATTTCACACCAACATCAGTGCAAATTCTTCACGTTTGGTTAACTGCTATCAAAATTAATTTTCCTCCCAATGTTTCTAAGAATTATAACATGAATTCGTTTATAACTGTGTATTATTTTTACTTCAGCAGAAGAGTGTTAGAAATTGCAGGAAAATTCGATTACAATCAGTGTTAAATCAACAAATTTGTCGGCGATTAGGCCTAACTGTTAGGCTAACAGTCTATTCTGAAAATGCACTAAATCGTCAAATATACTGAAAAAGTGTAAAGGAAAAATTGTGCATTGTGAATACATTAAAAAATTTGAAATAAAACTAAATTTTATTCGGCAATATGAAACTAAGCAATTCCACAAGTCTTGAACATTCTTCAGCTGTCGTATGTTTCAGTATTTGTCATTTGTTTTTGTTTTGTTTTTTGACTCTTTTCCTCCCTAAATGTTTAATTCTTTGTGTGCATGTTATATGGGTGATATCGAGAATTAATTATATTGTTAACATTATACCGGGTTTCCAAAAAATGACTGATGGATTTTGAAAATCAATAAAAAAAAGACTGAATGCGTTAGATATGTATCGTTTGCAGCCTTATGCTTAGTGAATCAGGGAATTTTATCCCACCAAATTTCAAATTTAGTTAACATTTTCACCCACAGGTGACGCTGAAAACTATGAAAAAATAAAAACCGGAATGAAAATGTTGCAACTGTTGCAAAAAAACTAAACAATGACATTTTCAATGTAACTCCCATTTGAAAAAACCATTTTGGTAGAGCGGACTTGCAATCTCAACAGCACACGCTATCAGCTTGTTACAGATCGCCTGCAGCGCCATCTCTTGGTAGAAATGTTAACTAAATTTGAAATTTGGTGGGATAAAATTCCCTGATTTCCTAAGCATAAGGCTGCAAACGATACATATCTATCGCATTCCGTCTTTTTTTTTTATTGATTTTCAAAATCCATCAGTCATTTTTGGGACACCCGGTGTGTTATGGTTATTTTTTTTCTTAATATAAATTTTTTCCCGTGGTGGCTGATCACATGGCCCTATTGCTTCTTGTTTAACCAAATGTGAGGATTTTACAAAGACATTAAAATTAGGCAATTCAATTTATGGTTAGCATGAAACTTTTAATAAGTGTATAAAAAAAAAAATTACACTTTAAAAGTAAAATGTAAAAAATTGAGACCAGTCATATTCAGACACTGATAGTTATTCCACCCGCCTGATTTGGGGCCTGATTTGTGCTCAATTATTTAGAGAATGTGTTTGCAGCTTGGCTGGGTCTTCTGTGGATTGAGTCTCGAATTACTAGAATAATAATTCAAAAATAGTCGACAATCTCCGAGAAACTGTTACTTGAATTACTCGCTATGTGCTTGGGGAAACTGTTGGGGCAGAAACTCTACATTACGCTGGAGGAGAAACGGGTAAAGTGACGAGATCGTGTGCTGTCAATCAGCACATGGAACATTTTCTCCATGAGAGGAGAGGAATCAGAGCCAAATGACATCGACTGCATATCAAAGGTATTACGTCTACAAAACATCTGGATTCTGGAATTGTGGACTTAGGAGGGTGGACTCAGCGTGGACAAAGCTTTAGTACTCAGGTGTTTTCCCTGGCATGACTACCCAAGCAGTAGTGGGGGTACTCACAAGTCCCCGGCTGGCCGATTTTATTGCAGATTGGACCCTCTCAGGTGGAAGACTTCTCTCCTGAGAATTCAGATAGAGACATGATGTGTCTCTCTCTCTCTCTCTCTCTCTCTCCTTGCATATGCTCCATATGCAGTTGTGACATTCCATGCAAACTTAAATACAGTGGTCACCGCTTAATGCATACACGGTTAATACAAACAATCGGTTTGTGTGACCATTTTTGTAAAGACCCGAACAAGTGTATACTATTACATGCAAAAAATTTTGTTTAATGTATACAGCAGTTCGGTTAATACAAACATTTTTTTAATAAAATACGTACAGTATTGGCTGGCTTGGCCAGCAGTGGCAATTTTATCATTGGCCATTTTTCTTTTTGCTCACATGCTCTGATGCTCGACTGTGATTGGATGAAGGTCGTCCATCCAATGGCAAAAGTTGAACATTTTTTCAATGCTCTGCGGCAAAGCTTTCTCTGTGTTCACAGAAGTAAAGAAACTGCACATGCGCTATAGGGAGTGCAAGTGACTACGTCACAGCTGACGTCATTTGCGCGATGAACGGGCCGAGAGCCTAGGAAATGGGATCGCTGGTTCCAAACATTGGAACCACGCAATATACGTACTAGTAACATTGAAACGGGCGGCCAGTGAAAATGACATCTCTTAAATTATTATGTTAATTTGTGTAATTGATACTATTATTAAGACATTTAATCCCATTATATAATTTATACATTAATATTAGAACGCTTTTTAATCACTTAGCAAAAGAATGCCATCGTTCGCGGATCTTTCTTTCTTTGGGAAAACGATAGATGTCTAAATCGCTGTTTTGGCTCCTTCTTGAGCAGTGAGGAACTAAACAAATTCACATCTTAAATGTGTTATAAACACTGGGCTTATACAAAGCGATTTTATTCCATCCCTACGTTGGAACCATGTTAAATCCCGAAGAGAGAAGTCTTGTTTGGAACCAAATCGAGTCACGTGACTGAAGAATTCCAAGGACTGACGTCACACTTGCACTCCCTATAGCCTCTAAAACTTGGTGCGCGATGCTTGCTGCGCCAATGTGAATAACCCTAAGGCAGAAGCTTTAAGCTACGAACCTCTCAGACAAATAGGATCGAAAATTTACAATACCAATATGAAAATTTTATTAATCAACTAATTATAAAAAACACAGCAACTGAAAATCACAGATTTCATATCATAAATGTAATTTGGTTAATAAATGTAATAAAATACGTATATACTGTATTGAATTACTACACATCTAATCTATATATGTACTGTATTATTGAAAATGTAATAAAAGCTATGAAAACATTGGTATAAACTGATGTTTCTGTTTTTTTTTTCGGTTAATGAAAACAATCGGTTATTAGAGACAGATAGACCTCGTCCCATAGTGTCTACATTAAGCGGCGACCACTGTATTTCCATTTTTTAGTAAATAGTTACTGATCGTTCATTTATTCTGATGTTTGTTGTCGTTCCTTTTTAATATTTTGTTAAAGTCTCATGAATGTGTGTAATGATTAAGCTTTCATACGTTTTATTGGTGGTTTGTTACTATTACTTTTAAAATATCATTATTTTTTTATTTGTTGACGATCGCTGTTGCGCTTGATTTTCAGTACAACAGTGGTCGTAATTGTTGTGAGCTGGCATTGTTTTCTCGGAGGAGATTTCCAAGAAGATCATGCTCGTCTCCCAGTAAGTCATTGTTATGACCCGTGCTAAGTTATAGAGAGGATTAGTTTTTTTTTTGTTTTTTTTTATATGTATGAGGAGTTCTGAGTACGTCACGAACAGAGTGTGATCGCTGTGGCTCTGATGATGGCGTGATGCCGTCCGTTGCTAGGAACTGATGTTCGATTAACAAAAACTATGTTGTTCGTTCTTGTTCTTGTAACATAACTATGATGTTCAAGACTTGAACATCAGTGCAATTGCACAACGGCTTTAAGAAAGATAATTTAACGTTTAAGAGTAGTTTTCTTTAATATTCATGTTGGGCCCCATCGAGTCGCAGTCGACGTCACCGAATACTGCGCCAGATAAATAAAAAAACATCACTAGAAAAGAGATGCTGTATCAATGTAGATGGCAACTTTGGTAAGTTTGTTCCTTTTTGTTTTATCGACCAGTTGTGTGGAATCGTGGTATTTCCAATGTACTATTGATCGCCATGTGCTAACACCCTGCTAGAGCTAGACCTGTGGGAAGAAAGTAGTACCTTCATAGGTGTTGTGAGCGAGTTACATGCCCTCTCCTGTTTATGTTCGTGCGCAGAGACATTGGATCTTGACTCAAGAGCAAGAAAGCCGTATGCACTTCGATGTAGGCTCTGTTTCTGTGATAGAAATTAAAGTGGCATATTTTAAGTTTTAATGTTTTACGGAGTTGGCAATGATGCCCCAGCAGGCAAAGGACACCCTGTGTTGCACCTGATATAAAGATCTTGAGTTCAGCCTGTAGCGATTTTTTTATTTTCCCAGAGTATAAACTATTGACGCAGGCAGAAATCCTGTACAGAAGGCAGATAGTTGCTAAACTGTGCTTGGTAGGCGGGAGAAATAGCAAATCGAATTTTGTTCACTATAATAGAGGAACACTCCACAAGTTAGTGGTCCTTACCTACAACTTTCTGTGTAGAAAAAGGACCACACGACGGTTCGCATGTTGTTTGGTGTCGGACAGAGCGCATCCTACTTGTAGCGATAATAAAGCAAATATCTTGTGGATGAGCACGGTTGATGTTGCACCACAGGGGTAGCATTATATTGCTCATACGTTTAGTTTGAGGGCAGTATTTCAGAGCCCACTCACAAAATATGGTTGCTGTTGATCTATGAGTAAATATTGACATGGAATGATTGTTTTGAAGACTATTTAATACATGTAGTAGGTTATAGTTTGAAGGGCCCCTTTTATTTAATTAGCGATAGTCTGCTGGCAGCATAACTGATTATAATGCATGTGGATGATGTTAATTGTTTTTAGGTTCTTGATGAATTTGGTAATTATTTGTTGACAACCTAATTGCTTTTAAATGTGTAAGGATTATAATTGATTCTAAGTTTAATTAGTAAATAAAAGGAAATATTTAAACTGATTTGGTTTATTTTGACAATACACTTCCTCTAGATCACTCCTGAATCCTTGATGCCTATCCCACCTCGCAATAAATCGTGATTTGATTGTTGTCTATTTAAGAGACAAAAGGAGGGGGAGGGTCATCACACAGTCAAAATACCCACTCATTCTAGAAGAAGTTGATCCTGCTCTCAGCAGGAGATGGAGTTCAGATTCTGTCATCATGGTGGGCAATTTCAATGTAAATGTAGGGGCTGATGACTAACCATGGAAGGGGTGATCAGGAGGAATAGTGAACGCGATTTAAATGTGAATGGGAGGTGCATGTTGGGTCTCTGTTGTAATAATCGACAGTCTATCAGGAAAACCTTCCAGCACAGGGATGTCTGTAAGTATACCCGGTGCAAGAATGCAATGGACCAGAAATAAGCGACTGATTTTGTACTCATGTCAGCTAAGTTATTCCAATCAGTGTTGGATATTTGTGTGAGGAGAGGGGCAAGACTATCAACTGATCATCACTTTCTTGTCTGCACTTTGCGATTCTCTGAATCCATGCCAACCAAGCAAGATACAAGATCCAGAGAGACTTGGTGCATCAAATGAGAGGCATTGAAGGATAGAGCTGTAAGGATTAACATATCTTCAAGTTTCAAAGAACTACCCAGTGACTGTGGTAATGTTGAAGAGGAGTGGCAGTTGTTTAAAAATTCTGTGATAACTTCGGCTGCATTGTGCTGGTGGCCGTACGCAGTTGAGTGTGGCACACGGTGGAGAGAAAAGGACTGCATGGTGGAACGGTTAGTCCAAGAAGCTGTCAACATAAAGAAGGAAGCCTATTTGCTGTGGCTTGCAAATAAGTCACCTGTGTGTTACAGTGAGGTGCAAAGAGCAGCAGCAAAGACAATATCAACAGTTAAAGCCAAGGCCTGGGAGAAGTTCAATGACAAATTGAAGGCAGACTGTGGTTTGGCAAACAAGGTATTCTAGCAGACCGTGCGTCGCCTCCTTGGAAAGCAGTCTCTTTCATCACAAACTATGAAAAGTTCAGATGGAAGACTTCTGAAAATGAGGGAGAGTGTATTGCTTAAGTGGAAGGAATACCTTGCATCTCTTCTTAATCCGGTAACAACAGCAACTGAGGCACATGAGATATACATTGGAACAGAGTACACTCGCTCACCAAAATTCATGGCACACCTGCATAATAACGTGTTGGGCCACCTCTGGCCCAGATAACGGCAGCGATTCGTTGTGCAAGAGAGTCTACCAGTTCCCGAAACACATCCGCAGGCAGTGCAAACCATGCTGCCTCCACTGCACTCCATAATGATGCTGCATTTACCAGTTGTGTTGGTGACGACCTGACAGAACGTTCGATGACAACCTACAAATGTCCAATGGGATTGCAATGTGGGAAACATGGAGGCCAAATCATTATCGTGAAGTCGGTAGCATATTCCTCCAGCCACTGCTGTCTCATCAGGGTTGTGTGTGGAGGTGCATCATCTTGCTGGAAGATGCTGTCGCCCGCGGGGTAAAAAAGTTAATGAAGGGGTGCAGGTGGTCCCCAAGCAGATCGCCGTAGGAAGTGGACCCATTGCATGCCACAAGAAAACACGCCAGACCAGTATGGAGCTTCCATCCGCCCGAGTGGTCCCCACCTGAGAAACGGGGTCCATGGTTTTGTGTGGCCTGCACCAGACACCAACATGACCATCGGCCCGATACAGCTGAAACCGTGACTCGTTGGACCAGGCAACCTCTCACCAGTCCTCAGCGGTCCAATGTCGATGTTGGTTGGCCCAGGCTAGGCCTTGCTGACGATGTGCAGCTGTCAAGAGTGAAACCCGTCGTGGCCTCCAGCTCCCAAAGCCTGCAGCTGCCAAGGTTCACCGAATTGTCATCACGGACACAGTTGTGGGACGTCCCTGGTTGTACCGCATGGTGATTTGCCCCCCTGCCGCACTTCGGTCAGCAGTTGCAAGCCGGGTGACCTGGCGAACACCTCTGGCATCAAGAAGGCATGGGCAGCCAGTCCGCTGCCCAACATGCGTTGCAACCCCTCGTTGGGTGCACTCTCGATAGACCCTTGCAATGGATGTGTGGGAATATTGCAGGCTGTTGGCCACATCTGATATTGAGGCCCTCATCCATCTGGCACCAACAATCATCCCCCGTTCAAATGCGGATAGCTCTCGACATGCTGCCATTTCTGCAGCTAGTTTTGCTTGCAATGATTGTGTGATATCAAGGAGTCCTGTGCTCCTGCATTCAAAGAATGGAAGCAGCAGGATCTGTCTCATTTCGGACAGGGAACCTGATTGGAAGGGTGTGCCATAATTTTTGGCGAGTAAGTGTAGTCATGATAGTATCACCAAATTAAAAGTTAGATGGGCAACGAAGTCCCTGAAGACAGGCAAAGCCTGCAGGAATGATGAAATTCAGTCAGATATTAAGGCCGTAAATCAGATGTGGAACTCAAAAAAGCATATGACAGTTCCTTAGAAGAAGCAATGGACTGTTTAGGAAGAGTATGGAGTGGATGGGTGATTACTGGTTGCTATCATATCTTTGTACAAAAGCTTTGAGATGTGCATCCAAATAAATAGCATTAAGTCAAGACTATTTACCGTGGGTGGTGGACTCCAGCAAGGGTGCGTGCGCACTGTCGCCCCTCTTGTTCATTATACTTATTGACTGCATGAACAGGAGCAGTCGAGGCAACGAGAAATCATAGTAAAGTGTGACTAAAAAAGAGGGACCAATCTGAGGACAAATAAGCTTAGAAGTCATGATTGGTGAACAAAAATTACTTATACCGTGTATCTCAAAAGTCGCGTGCCATATGAAAGTTTATGAATGTTGGCTTTATGTTCACACGGTTTCGCAAGCTTATTGTTCATGTTCAAAATGTGCACCATGCACTTGAAGACAATATCTCACACGATCCAAATTTCTTCTGTCATGCGTAAAAGTGTAGCTGGTGGGCTTGGGAATATCAGGGTGCCGGCGATGAAATTCGTCTGCAGCTTCTCGAGATGTTCTGTGGTGATTTCCACAAAGAAGTATCAGCTCTACACGTTATTCTTGTGTCAGCATTATTCCTCTACCTCACTATTTCACCTACAAAATCAAAGCAACCAAATTAATCCATTTGGCACGTGACTTTTAAGACACACGGTATAATCAATCATCTTCTTCCACTTGGTTAAGCCTCATGGTAATCTACAATAAAACTAAATCCAACTTGTCGAAAGTGTTTAATGCATATGCATATTGTGACGTCAATGGACGAGTTCTAGCGTTACTTCCAGGAGTGTGTGTTAGCCATTATTCTGGTCAAGAAAGAAAACGTTTGAACGTTAAAAAAAAAAAAAGAAAAAACTCTGTCATTGTATTTCTGAAGAAACGTGTATTTGTAAACTTACACTTACCATTTTATAATTACTATTTCCTAATGCCTGCATAAATAAAGTTATTATGAAGTAATATCTAAATTATTATCTTAGTCTCTTAACTGTTCAAACAAATCGCAAATCGATTTCAAATCTTCACAAGGAATGTTAACGAGAAATACGTTATTGTCCTTGTCTGTGTTCACATTAAAAAGAAATGTGGAAATACAATGTGGTGACAATTCAAAATGTGCTGTATTCTAAAAACAAAGTTATAAGTTAATCACAAGTAATGAAAGTTATTTTAATTGAGAAACACTTGAAATCCAGACATTGATTTGGACTTTTTAATTCAAAGCACACTACTAACAGTGATTGTAAATCCCTCCTTACAATGCCATTTTGCTTTTCTTAAATTAAAATAAATAGTATAATTAAAGGTGAAATTGATAGATAGGGATAGTTTATACATATCCAAACTTTGCTTGGTATCGAAAATGGCAGAAATGTCGTCTATTGTTAAAGTTCTGTACACTATGAATTTTCCAGTTCATGATTGGCTAATTTACTAAAAAGGGAGGGGATAAGATTTAAACAGTGAAACTGAGCAAAGATTTTAACCTTTTTCAAAAGAGGAATATTATCCCTGCAAAATTTCATTTTTTTAAAATAAACTTCTGTAGAGCATGTAACTTTCTACACTGTAAGAGAAAATTTAAATCAGCTTTGGTGGTCTTAATTTTATATATGATTTTGAAGTAAAGATTCCCCTCTGGGGATAAGAAATTAAAACTTTTCTACAAGTTTTAGTTTATTCATAACTTCATTACTTTGTAAAATTTATATTTTATAATAAATTACGATCTTTCTCTCACTTTGTGTATTCCTTTGTATACCCCAATTTATCCACAGTTTATAAAAGTCACCTCAGGAACAGAGGAAATTGCTATTATATCTGGAATGGTCTTACAACCGAACCATTCATAAACAACAGAATATGATCTTGAATTTTTAAGACATTTTATCTGACAATTTCTTACAGGTCAGTCAATTTTGTGACAAAAATGATGATCTTCCTACATTTAATTCTGTATCCAACTTTCTTAAGGTGTTCAACCAAATCCAGCTGGTCATCCAGGCATTGGGGCTACCATAACGAGTAGAATTAATATGTACGATTAATTGCATAGCTTTCTGGCGCATCCGCAAGATGTCACTGCATACATTTTCGACCAGCGAGTCACAGGTTTTTAGTACTCGTTTACAAGGAAAAAGCTGAAAGGTTAACAGTAGTTTTAAAAACTATTGGCCCAAACTCACAGATCATCGATTGGCCCAATGTCACATAATAATGACTTGCACATCATTTAAATAGCTTCCCACACCTTCAGACACAACTCTGCTTGGACATTGGCAAGAATGGGTCGTTCGGCAGAGCTCAGTGAGTTCCAACGTGGAACCATCGTTGGATGTCACCTATGCGGCAAGTCCGTGCGTGACATTTCCAGCCTTCTTCAGATATCCAAGTCAACAGTAGGCGATGTCATTATGAAATGGAAGACCCGGGGATCAACAACAGTTCAACAACGAACCGGTAGACCCAAGAAACTAACGGACAGAGACCGTCGAGTGCTTCGTCGTGTCACCCGCAGCAACCGGAAGTCCTCGGCGGAAAAAATTGCCACAGAGTTTCGAAACGCCTCTGCAAATGATGCCAGTACCATGACAATTCGTCGGGAACTGCACACGATGGGATTCCATGGCCGTGCTGCTGCCCACAAGCCCCACATCAGCAGGGTCAACGCCAAGCGACGTCTGGAGTTGTGCAAAGCCCACAGAAACTGGACAATGGACCAATGGAAACGTGTAATGTGGACAGACGAATCTCGCTACACACTCTGGCAATCCGATGGACGAGTTTGGGTTTGGCGCATACCTGGAGAACGCTTCTTACCTGAGTGCACGAGCGCACAGTCAAGTTCGGAGGAGGAGGAGTCATTGTGTGGGGCTCATTTTCATGGTACGGACTGGGCCAGCTCATTCCTGTGCAAGGAATCATGAACTCCGACCGTTATCTGAATGTTTTGGACAACTGTGCACTTCCAACGTTGTGGCAATTTTTTGGAAACGGGCCATTTCTCTACCAACATGACAATGCTCCGTGCCACAAAGCGAGGCGTGTACAGCAGTGGTTTGCGGACTCAGGGGTCGAAGAAATGGGTTGGCCGGCACAAAGTCCCGACCTCAATCCTATAGAGAGTCTGTGGGATGAATTGGAAAGACGCTTGCGGGCCAGATCACATCGGCCAACTTCTGTACCTGAACTGATTCTCGCTCTTCGGGAGGAATGGAGGAACATTCCGGAAAGTACCTATCAACATTTGGTGGAAAGTCTTCCCCGAAGGGTGGAAGCTGTGATTCGGGCAAAGGGATGTGCAACGCCCTATTGATTTCCATGAAATCGTGGCTAGAGCGCAAACGTGCATGTGTCCGGATATTTGTGATCATATAGTGTACTTGCTGTAAGGTAAATTAAATTTTATACGCTAGTATTGATAGAGACAATGTACGATGTTAAAGTTTCGATATAGAATTTTTCGATGTTCTTGAATATTCAATGTTTCAATGTTCCATTTTGAATTTATTATCTATTGAATAACTGTTTACTGCAATGAAAAAACATGCTGGTTTCATTCGCAGTCCCCCTCCCCTTCTTCGTACTTTTCCTGGTTTTATTATTGGATTATCATCTGTTGATTATTATATGCAACTTTTCATAATATACACAATTTTTTTAATTCTTATTTTCGGAACTTAACAATATGGCTGCCACAGCCTTTGAAAATAAAGACTTCTCATTATGCCGTAAAGAGTGGATAATTTTATTTAAGCAGTGGAAGGATTAATAAATGGAGTCTAAATGATTAATAAACTATTATTTAGTTTTTTGTAAACTCCACTTATAAGAGCCCTCCGCTTATGAGAGCTTTCCTCAACTCTGACTCGTGCATGAGCCGAATGTGATTTTTAGGAGTCATATTTTGGGGAGGGGGGGGGGGGGAAGCAAGCTCAGTTTATGGAAGAGTATACAAGGTACCTGATAAAAGCAATGGCAAATTTAATTGCATTGATTTACGTTAAAATCTATGTATATGTTAACCATGACTTACGCTCTTCGAAATTCAATTTTTCACAATCATTGTCATTGGTGGTTAATGGACAGCTATAGATTGCACCAGAGTGGTTTGTATCTCTGAAATAACCGTGATCACGTGGTGCACCAACCAAAATTCTGAAAGTAAAAACAAACAATCTTCATTCATTTTTTTTTAGATGATTCAGAAATTTATTAAAGGAATATAAATTTTATTAGGTTTGAAAGAAAATATTTCCTTTTTTGTGCAGTACTTTTTCACTTTTTAGAAGTTAAGAGTTTAACATGTTAAATTTTTTACACGATAAAATAAGTTTGAAATATTTAAATTTTTGAACAATTTTAAGCTAATTAGAAAACTGAAAGAAAAACATACTTTCCTTTCTATCAGTCATCATTAACTGCTAAACAAAAACTTTAAATTATAATTATCAATCTATGATAGCAACATTTCAAAGGAGAATAATACTTATTGACACCTTTTCCTATAATTTCAACTTACACCAAATGCGAAATATATACAGATAAATGAGGGCATGTACAGACCAATACAGGGTGTCTAGCAAAACGATTTCGTAAAATTCCCTGACTTTTCCCTGTTGATCAGGTTATTTTCCCTGACCATAAGCAGCAAAAAAAATCTATCTTGATAGAATATTATTGATATTTTTCAATTTTTTCGTTCCTATTTCGCATTTTTTTGCTGATTTTGTAAAATTCTGATTTTTAGTAAAATTCCCCGACTTTTCCAGGTTACAGAAAATTCCCTGAGTTTTTCCGGTTTTCACGATCGCTAGTCACCCTGCCACTAATCAACAAAATATAAGATTCTATTGTGTTTATATACATTTCGGCTGCACACAGCCTTCTTCAGCGCTGAAATATTCAGCTAGCATACTTCCATTCCATCATTAAGTTCTGCCTGTGTGATTTCATGATGTGAACATGTCATAGATGCAGATGTTTGAAAGTCAGGATCTTGTTGGTTCAACTAAAATAATAAGTGCTTTTACACGATAAACAAGGAAGTGCAGGAATGGACCAATCAGGAAGCAAGAAGTTATGCTAATCTTAACCAGTCAGTTATTGGCATAGGACCTGTATCACTGTTTAGTATAAGCAGGGAATAAAGAATATAGGGAGGCGACACTCCCCTGTTTCTGGAGAATATCGCAAGAGGGATAAATGAAAAGTGCCAACTGGTGGCAGGAGTAAAACTAATAGAAAATTCCGGCTTTGGTTTCAACAAGGAAGGAAAAGTAATGTCGGGAAGGAAGTGTTGTAGGTTACGTTTTCTGTGTGAGAAAAGAGTAGAGGAAACTAGGCCTGAAAACAAAATTCGCACACAAAGCAAGGATGGAATATTATGATATTTGGTTATAACTACATGTATTCTTAAAACATATAACAAAACAAATTTAAATATTTAATGTGTCTGAGAACTTAATTTTTTTCCAATATTATTAACACTTTCAAATTGTAAAAAAATCTCAGCAGGAATGGATAAAGCGGGTTATTCAGGTTAAACGTCATTTGCAGTACTAGGATGTGATGTCATTGCTCTGCTGACGCAATTTAATCTTTAAAATTCACTCCGTTCGGTCTTTTCTATAGGAAAAATTGCAGAGATTCGCCTCCCAGTACTCTTTCCTCCCTGGTATAAGGTTGGGGAAGAAGCCTTCTTGTTACAAATCTCTAAGGATTCCAAGAAATTTAACATTTTTATTGTCGTTGTAGTATGTAGAAATTTATATAAATTTAAGTCCTAATTTGTGTCTGCAAATAATATGGTCTGGAAAGCTAGATACACTAGTTTTCACATTTATGATGCAGGTTATACACCGAGTGGCCAGTTTTTTAGGAGCACCGGCGGGGGGGCCGGCCATACTGTGTTGCGCCACCCCTAGCAGCTATACCAGCACGAATTTGCCATGGCATGGATTCAATTAGCGGTTGGAAGCATTGTTCCATGATGTTTGTCCATGTAGATGCAACAGCTCTTCCCAGTTGATGCTTATTGGATGGTGGTGGATCAATGCCTCAAATAACCTGTTCCAGCTCATCCCAAAGATGTTCGATTGGGTTCAAATCCTGGGACTATGGTGGCCAGAGGAGTAAGTTAAATTCATTGTCGTGCTCCTGGAACCATTCCATGACTATAAGAGCCCTGTGACATGGAGCATGATCCTACTGGAAGTATCCTTCTGATGGGGGAAACATGCTAGCCATGAAGGAATGAACGTGGTCGGCAAAAATGTTCAGGTAGCCCTGACCATTAAGACGTTCTACAGGTATCACCGAACCAAGAGTATGACAGGAAAACACTCCCCACACCATTACAGAGCCTCCACCAGGCTGAACAGTGGAAACCAGACAGGAGAGGGTCCATCGCTTCGTGCTGTGGTCTCCAAATTCTGCATAGGCCATCAGCATGGTGCAATAGAAAACTGGATTCATCCGACCAGCAGATCTTTTTCCAGTCATCGATGGTCCAGTGTTGGTGATCACGGGCAAATTGGACAAGTTTTTTTTGCGATTTTGGGTGGAGATCAAAAGTACCCGGACTGGCCGTCGGCTGTTGTAGCCCATCCTTGCCAACATAGTGTTGTAGCCCAGAGTGTAGTGCGTTCAGGGATGTTATTCTGCGTTCCAGTGTTGTACTCCACTGTTAGTCGATGAGTCGTGACGTGTCTATTCGCACAAACAAGCATTCCCATCCTACACTCATCCCTTGTTTTGACGAGTTGTTTGCAACCACAGACTTGTTTCCGGCTGGTTGGTTTTTGGTTGTTTAACCAGCCAAGATAAACCCTTGAAATGGTTGTTCGGGAAAAGTCTAAAAGACGTGAGGTTTTGGAATTATTCAGTCCACCTCACTGAGCAATTATCATCCCGAACTCGAAGTCGCTCACTTCCTTTGTTTTCCCCATGGTGACGATCAAACCACTTGCAGTTGACAGATGTGTTCTCGCTTTATAATGGTATCGACTGTCACGTGACCAACTGATATGTAGTAATTGCTATGCCAATGGATTTGCATAGTCATGGGTGTTCCTAATGAACTGGCTACTCAGTTTATGTTCTTAGAGTCTTATTAAACAATCTCAGTCTGACCATAAGACAGGTCAAATTCAATTATAACAAATATGAATATAACGAATTTTACAGTTTAACGAATGTTTTTTCTGGTCCTGGCAGATATGCGAGATGTCTCCAGAAAATAAGTACAGTTTTGGAAATAAACACAACATTTTTTTCAAAACAAAATTTATTTTTACATGGAAGAGCATTTCTTAAACTATTTTTCTACATAGTTGCCACCATTGTTCAAACATTTGTCTTAGTGGGAAACTAACTTTTCTATGCCCTCTTCATAGAAAGATGCTGCCAGTGAAGACAGCCACTGCTGAACAGTTTTTTGTATCATCATCGCTGTCAAAGCGCATTCCTTCAAAATCACGCTTCAATTTCAAAAACAAGTAGTAATCAGAAGGCAAGATCGAAGCTGTACGGTGGGTAACTTACCTGAAAAACTGTGTTCAGCAGTGGCTGTCTTTACTGGCAGCATCTTTCTATGAAGAGGGCCAAGAAAAAAGTTGGTTTCCTGCTATGGCAAATGTCTGAACAACGTTAGCAACTATGTAGAAAAATAGTTTAAGAAATGCTCTTTTATGTAAAAATTTTGTTTTGAAAAAAATGTTTTTAAGTGTTTTTTTCCAAAACGATGCTTACTTTCCGGACACGCCTCGTATATATTTAATTGATGTAAAAAAATCCCAGTTTAACAAAATTCATTTTAGCAAAAAATTCATTATAATGAATTTTTTGTGAATAAATGCAGCCTTTAGTTATCAGTATATATGCAGGGTTCTCCCCAGGCCCTTTTAAACGGGCGCGCCGCCCGGCTGATTTTGGCGACCGCCCGGCTGAATACACGAAAACTGCACACAACTGCATAATATTTTATTTGTTTTTAATTTTTGTCCGCCCGGCTATTTTATCTTTTCATCCATCTGATAAAATTTTCTGTGGAGAACACTGTATATGAAAAATATAACTATCTTCTATGTGATTACAAAGCAAACACACGTGCATGGATGACTCATGAAATATTTGGTAGCCAGTTAACAAATATGGATAACAAAATATCAAACAGAAAGGATGATCTTGTTGTTGGTTGATAATTGAAGGGCTGCCTGGAAAAACGTTTTAAGTGATACAGTGTTGATTTTAAGAAAATTGACATTTTATTTTCGAAGCAAGCTTGGTATTTCCATAGAACTACATTTGAAAAACACGGAATTTCGCAAGGAAAAAAAAAACAGATTTATTGCCCTAGATAAAGCCACGTGATGGATGACCTCTCTGTTTCGCTGAATTTCATGTTTATAAACTTTCGGCTGATTTGTCACTTACGTTTTTCTAGGCAGCCCTTCAATTGTTCTGCGGATTGATTCCACGCTTGCAGAATGTTCGAGTAGAGTAACTGTGGTTCCAATCACTTGATCATTAGCACGTGGAAAACTCATTACCGAAAAAATATGCTGAGTAACATTCCAGCCTACATTGCATGCCATAAAACCAAACCAATTTTTGTGAAGGAGTCCATAGACATGATTGCTTCAGCCTGGTGGGCTGTTAAAGAAGCGACTATTCTAAAATGTTGGAACAAAACTGGGCTAATGCAAGCAATATCTCAGTTTTCAATTGATGATCAAGAAGAAATAGAAGTTGATTCTGAAGACCGTGGCTGATCCCTGGAACTCTGTAATTGCAGAAGCTCATGTTCCTGTTGCAATATCCGTTGATTATGTTGTTGCTGATGATGATTTGTTGATTACCGATGAACAGCATTACAGAGTCAACTATGGAAAATGAAATGAATGATGATGACTAAGAAAAGCAGATATTGCAGCCTTTCACTCACTCAGATGCCATTTTTAGTTTAAATAAACTTAGAGTTTTTTTATCACATTGTCCAAACATTTCTGATGAAGTGTACAAACAGCTAAGTGGTGTTGAAGAACCTGTGGTCAAAACAGCAACAAAACATTATGTAAAATAAAAATAAAAAAACCTCAGTTTTAAAAAAAAAAGATTAAAAAAAAAAAGTAACAAGCAGAATTCATTTTGCTTGGAAGATATAATGTGCTGTATGCATATCTTAATGTCGACGACTCATTCTGTTTTTGAATAAATAAAAAGACCTGTGTGGATAATGACAATGAAATCCTTAAAACTACAAACAAACTCTTTAGCCACAACAATAAAAGATTGAAAATATACAACCTGATTCTGCAATTGCTATCAAAAAGTACTTCCAGAATCAGGTTGTATATTTTTAATCTTTTATAGTTGTGGCTAAAGAGTTTATTTGTACTTTTAAGGATTTCATGCTGTTGTTATTAATTTCAGTGTAACGAAATTTTCATTTAAACAAATTTACTTTCATACCCCCTCAGATTCTTTTCAATGGGATTTGACCTGTAGTAGGACCTACATAAAACACAAGGTATTTTATCTATCCAAGATTCATTTTCCACTATAGTCTGACCGACCCCAAGTTTGGCCTAACCGCTATTGGTCAGGTAAATCACCGTGCGTAGTAATACGAAAGTAGTTTTATTGCATAGCAACAACCCTGCGATGTAAACAAATGTTGAAGAATAAGAAACACAACTATCTTGTCTGTTTTTATTAGAATTAAGCATTCCATTTATTCTGAAAATGAATTGATTTTAATATTGTAATTAAATTTAAAATAAGTAATAAAAAAAAAAGAATTATAATTGCTTTGTAGATTATAAATTAATTATAATAGTTTTATTTTAAACGGGTTAGGCTAATTGCTACGGTTGAATTTTTTCATTATAATTTTTTAAAATCTTCATTTAGAGTCAATAACAAAAGTTTTTTAATTTGTTTCAGTTCATTTTTAAAAAGTTAATAATTTTATTATATATTACAGTAATATGTTGAACTGAATTAATTGAATAATTTCAACAACTGATAAATATAAAAACAAAATAAAGAAAACACTAAAATGACAGATTTAATCTTTTCTTGATTTACTTTTTTTTTATTTATCAATTGTTGAAGTTTTAAATTTATGAAAGTATTTCTTTATTTAATATTTATTGATATAATAATTACAATAATTATGAATATTAGTTAATTCTTCAAAATATACTGTTATAATACACTAAAATATTATATTTTTGTCATGTGGAAAATATATTACTGGCATGAAAAGAGCCTGTGTTCGTCGGGCTCAAACTGATTTCAGCCATAGCTTCAACCATCTTCACAGGAGCTGTGTTTGTTGTGCTCGAACTGCTTTCAGTTACAGCTCAGCCTTAGATTCAGCCATCTTGGCCGAATTCCGGTTAAAATTCCAGTTTTTATGCGTTTTATTATCACTCATTTTTTTCAGTTTTTATTCCATATAATTTTTTGTCCTTTAAGTCGTTTTTAAGAGAAAAATAAAAAAAAAACAATAAATGATATCGGCACTACTTCATGTTACACATTCATTCCTTTCTTTGGAATGCGTTGTTCGGCTTCAACCAATAGGAGTTACGCCAAACCTGGGGTTGGTCGGAGTATAGTATATTTTCGTTTGCGCTACATATTAGTTTTTCGCTTCGCGTCTACCTGGGGGGGGGGAGGTGTTGTAGGCTATATTAAAACTAAATTATTTCATTTAATTAAAAAATTTACAAATGTTATTACATGTAACTACTTGATCATCTGCGTAGCTTAGGGTGTATAAGGGTTCGTTTCTGATTGGTACTCCCATTCCTTCACACTTGCGTTTCCATTCTTTCAGGGTATGTTCTAAATAAATTTTGAACAATGTTGGTGATGTTGAACACCCTTGTAACAACCCCTTTGATGTTTCAAATTTGCTTATAATTCTTTGTCCTATTTTTATGCAAGTTCTATTTTCTTTGTATAATTTTTTTACTGCAGTTATTAAATGCATAGGGATTCCTATTTCTTCCATTGCTATCCATAACCTTTTTCTAGGAACCGTATCGAAAGCTTTTTTCAGGTCAACAAAGGCCAGGTAAATCGTTTTATTTTTGGCCATTTTCTTTTCTAATAGTTGTTGTATTGTGTATACATGGTCCACACATGATTTCCCCGCTACAAATCCTGCTTGTTCTTCTCCTATTTTGTTTTATATACTTTTTTCTAGTTTATTCTTAAGTATTTTCCCGTACAGTCTTCTCATTAAAGCTATGATACTGATTCCTCTATAGTTCTCACATTTCCGCTTATCACCTTTTTTAAATACTGACACGAGGTATGACTCCTTCCATTCTTTTGGTAGATCTTCACCTTTCATTCCTTTCTGGAACATATGATGTATCATTCTGAATAGCTTTTCCGTTCCATGTTTCACGAGTTCTGGTGGTATTCCTCCTGGTCCTGATGATTTGTTGTTTTTTAGAGATTTTATAGCAGTTTTTACTTCTTTCAGTGATATTATGTCTTCCTGTTCTTCTTGCCCTTCTGACATTCCTTTTTTTTCCTTCTCTCTCTGTATTTCTATGTTAAATTCTTGTCTCTTCTCAGTTAACAGATCTACTTAATACTCTTCCCACTCTTTGTCTTCAATGTATTGAGTTTGAACATGTTCTTTCCCATCTTTCCGCATGTTTTTTAATAGCTTCCATGATTCTGAGCACCTAGTGCCATTTAGATATTGATCAATGTTGATGCATGCCATTTGCCAACTATCATTTTTATCTTTTGTCGTCATTCTCTTCACTTCTCTGCATTTGGCTTTATATTTCCTAATGTCTTCTTCATTTTTTGTGCTTAATGATCTGTTATATAAGTTTTTTTTTTCTTGGATAGCTTTAATAGTTTCATTTGTGAGGTTGTATTTATATTGTTTGGATTTCTCTTCCTTTTCCCCTAAAGCTTCAAATCCCGCCTGTTTTAAACTTTCCTTTATGTGTTGATATATTTCTTCTATACTGTTATCTCCAAATTCTATTAGCTTTTCATCTAATCTCCTTTTATACAAATCTTTCACCGTTTCATCCTGTAGTAGGAAAAGTTTAAGTCTTTTTTCTTTTGGTATGTTATTTATTTCCTACATATTCTCCTCATTCGTTGTATTTCTCCCATACCATGGAAATCCTAACCTAGCTACGAGTAACTTATGATCCGTTCCACATTCCGCCCCTCTTTTGACTCGTATGTCTTTAGTTCTCATGGTACTATTTCGTTTTAGTATAACATAGTCAATTATGGATCTGAGTTGTCGTGTTTCTTGTATCCAAGTATACTTGTGTATATCTTTATGTGGGTAAAAACCGTTCATAATCTTTAGATTATATAGTTCACATACTTCTATCATTCTCTCCCCATTGTCATTTACTGTGTTCTCTCCGAATCTCCCCACTATGTAGTCATTTTCCCTCCTTCCTGTTCTACTATTCAAGTCTCCTGCTATTATTATTTCTTGCGTTCGCTTTACCTTATCCAATTCTTCTTTAAGTGATTCGATAAATGATTCTTTTTCTATTATTGTACTGTCATTCGTTGGCCAAATAATACTATGTCTATGCCATATATTGCCAGATTCATTTTTATTATTCTTTCGGTTATAGGTTCCCATGTCCTTATTTTTCTTTTATATTTCTTCTTTATTATTATTCCTACACCTGCTTTCGCTCTTTCCTCTTTCTTCACCCCGCTCCAGCAGATTATATTATTGTCCAATTCCTGTATTCCATGGCCTTTCTTTTTCATTTCGCTCACGATTAATATATCCAAATTCATTTTTTAAAATTCTTCCACTACTTCCTTGTCCTTAGTTCTCCATCCCTGTACATTCCACGTGCTTATTGTTATTTTCCTCTCTTTCCTTCGTTTTCCTTTGTCTTGTTTCTGGCTGAATTTTTTAACTAAATCTTGAACTTTCAAAGCAGAATTGCCCTCCCCGTATCCGATAGGGCTCCCTCTTTTCGAGGTGTGGGTTTCCACCCGGGGATTATTTATATGATTTTTCATCCTGCCCATGAAATTTCAGATTTTTTCTTTTTTATATGTGTTAGGTTGTTTATGCCTAACGCCATAACCCTCCTCCTTTTTCATCCGGGCTTGGGACCGGCATGGGCTTGGACTCATCTGAGGAAGATTTGAGTTTTATGTTGAGGAAATTAAACGAAGAATATAACAAAGCAGGATTAGAAATAAATTTTAAAAAGACATTATATTTAGCAACAACACAAGAAGAGATAGAGAATCTACAAATAGAGGAGGATATAGAAATAAAAGCTACGGGAAAGTTTAAATACCTAGGATTCACAATAACAAGAAATGCAACAACAGAAGAGGAAATTAAAACCAGATTGGGACAAACGAGAGCTTGCATCCGACAACTACATCCAATAATTTGGGATGGCAAACTCACAAAAAAAACAAAGACTAGAATATATAACACAATTGTACAGAGTATAATGACGTATGGAGCAGAAGTCTGGGTGATAAACAAAGGTAATGAGAGGAAAATTAGAGCAACAGAGATGGAGTATTGGAGACGATGCTGCGGTGTAACGAGGATGGACAGAATACGGAATGAGGAAATAAAAAAAAGAATGGGAGTCGAGACAGATGTAGTTGAATATGTTGAAAATAAAAGACTATTATGGTACGGACATGTAAGAAGATCGAATGAAAACAGATGGATTAATAGAATAACAGACTGGAGCCCTGTGGGAAGGAGAAAAAGGGGAAGACCACGGAGATCATGGAGGAATGAAGTAGAAGAAGCAATGAAAAAGAGAGGACTGGAGGAGAATGACTGGCACCAAAGAGAGGAATGGAGAAACAGGCTGAAGGAAGGAAGACTGCGACAGCCGTAGAATCCTTATATATATATTACATGTATGAAAGCTAAGATGTACCAAATATAATGGATCTAACCTTTCTCCACAAAAGTATAGACTTGATCATTTATGACAAGTAAATAATCATGTACCCTTATTGCAATCCAATGTTCAAGATGAACAGTTTTACCAATGTTATGTCTGCATTTTGCTGAAGGCTTTTGCTTAGATCACATGAAATACAACTTTTAAAAGGAGTCCTCAACAACAGACTAAAAAAACTTAAATCAGTAGATAATTCTTCGTAAATATTCACTATTGCCAGGAATTTATGAGGGTAATAGTGAATAGCTCTTCATAGTGAATTGTGTATCAAATTTAGCAATCTTAAATCTAATTTAGCAAAGGGTATCTGAAAGGTATAATTTGTTTTGATATAGACTGATGACTATCTCTAAAAACTGGAAATTATTAGGCAGTCTTTGATGCGTGCACGGAGACAACTAGGCGTTGATGCGATCCAATGATGCGTTTAACGGGCATCTCTAAGTAGTCTGCTCATCATCATTTGTTTTCCCTGTGACAACTATGTTGGTGCAAAGCTGTCAAAAAAAAAACAATTAATCGATGGACCTAAAGAGTTTGATACAGCCTTACATGTTTGAACGAGAGTATAATAACACTCCCACTGATGAAGAAAACGTCATCAGTGATGAAAGTATAGATGAAATGTCAGGGTTTTCCCCAGATCCTTTTGAACAGGCGTACCGCCCAGCTGATTTTGGAGACCTCCCAGCTGAATACACGAAAAACTGCACAACACTGCATAATATTTTATGTTTTTAATTTTTGTCTGCCCGTTTATTTTATCTTTCCACCCACCTAATAAAAGTTTCTGGAGAGAACCCTGAATTTCATTTGTTTTTGTAGGAAGATCAGTAACGGTGTCAATGCAATACATGCATTTGCTATGGATTCTGTTCTGGATATGGCGCTGCTTCTCTCAAATGTATCCTGCCATCCTGATACTATGACGAGGTATCATACAAGGTGAGAAAAACACGAGTCCAGTTATAGGAGACGCATCAGGAACAGATGGCATGGCTCTCATATTCGGAGTGTAAAAATATAACCAGTAAAAAATTAAACTAGGTTGATAAACAAAAAATAAAATTAATAATAGACAAAAACCATAAAGGTAAAAAATAATAAAAAAAAGGAAAAAAAGACACAGAATCAATTCAATAAATCAAACAGAACAGAGTGTGAGATCGGCCATTTGTCCATGTTTAATATACCTTTTTAGAATCCTTTTTATAGATTTCTATACTCTCAGAGCTGTCTATAATAAGAGGCATCGCAATATGCGGCTTTCTTACAATGTGCAATACAAATTTTTTATCCTTCCTGTGGGCAGCGTGTCTCTTCATACTTAAAGTGGTATCACGGTTTCTCCTCCTTGAGGAAGGAACAAGGTCTCATGTAAGGAATGAGGTGCATGGTCTCCTCGAAAAAATTAGATTCCGTTCAAGCTTGCAATTTCTTTCCCTCCTTACATGAGGAGTCCTTCAACCTCTCCTCGAGAAAACTAGTTATTGGTTTGAGAGTATTTTTAACGGAAATAACGAAACTTTGGCGGAGAAAGCGTCACGTTGCTAAACAATCTATGCTCGCGGGATACTTGAATCTATTTTTAAGTTAGAAATCACAGCCAGATGCGAGATTTTGGTTAGGGACCCTCTTGCAAGATGTCCCTTTGTCAGATGAATGTTTTCTCCTGACTGATAACTACAACTGATAACTTTTCTTCTAATGGCCGGAAAAAAAGAAAATTTTTCACTGGTCGAATGTAATTGTTGATGGATTATGTAATAAACAAATTATATTAATAAATTTATTATAATAAAAGAATCACTAGCGGAATAGTTTATATTGTCTATAATAACATACAGAAATCTTTTAATAGATTGTGATATGGCCACGATCTCACGAATTCAATGTTTTAATTAAAATTATCTCAAAAGCATCAAACGTAGGGATTGAATATTTGCGATCCAATAAGATTGAAAATAAAATTTATTATAAGAAAAAAAAATGTCTGAAATGCTATAACTTCAGTTTACGTGTCGAGCACATAAGGTTTGCATGTGGCATTTATGTACTTGACAAAAAGAACTGGACAAAATCTAAATGCTTTCATTTGGAAACTTAAAGTGAGTATTTTATTGCAGATGCTTTGCTTTATTAGCCGCTTCTTCCAAAAATACGTTTAGTTCTGTATTATAATAATTTTTTATTATTTCATTCTACGAACATAATATCTTGTAACCTCCCACCCTCATGCCAACCACTACGTCTTACGATGCTGGGGAAGCCTTATACAAGCCAGCCGGCCATCGCTTCCCTAACACCATTGCCACTCGCTTGATAACATTGCTTATCGTCGACTGCGGGAACTCAAGTAGGCATATATCGCCATATACGATTTGGAAGCAACCTTAAACATAAAAATTTATGTATTTGAAAGAGAGTAACTTATTATTTTTTCTCAAATCTAATAGAGATTTATTTATTCCACTTATTACACAAAAATAGTTTATTTACTGTTGCGAAGAAAAGCAAGGTGATGAGAAGCTGAAAAACGTGGGGAGTTCCCCCCCCCTTTGTCCCGCATTCCACTAATGCTGTCGCCGATTTCCCGCTAACTGATACAACAGTTTCTTTTGCCAGCCAATATTTATTCTTGAATTGTTCTTGGTCTAAACGCTCCATAGATTAATGAGATCTCACAATCGCATTTCTCTGAGGACATCTAAACGATGTCGACGACGGCACAGTCTTTCGAAGCGAGCGAGGTCGTCCATTTTGAATTTCCTCGCCCTGAGGAGAAAATGCTGAGAAGAAATCTCGCCTCACACATCGAAATTTTGCCGCAGTGAAGACGGTAAGGAGAGTTTGGACCTTGAAACTGGATATTCGAGGAACAAACCTTCCTTACCTCAACCTTAAACCGAAGCATGATACCACCCTTAATCTAAATACAGTTTTCTTTTTTTACGTTCAGAAGGTGGAGGGAATGGATGAAAGTTGATGTTTTATCCATGGATACATGACTTAGTTTTTCTTTTTTCTAGTATCCGAATTATATTCATGAGCAACACACTGATAATTAAGAATATTTCAATATACACTGATTGGAAGAAAGTAATTAGACATTTTCGATTTTAGACATTTTTGTTGAATATCTAGGAAAATACTTGACGAATTATCCTGAAATTTCAGGGGTGTAAAAAGGATGTTACACCCCATATACTTCAGCGAAGGTTTTCTCCCGAAGGAAAATATGGGGCCAGCAAAGAAGTGAACCAAAAAAATAATGTTTGGAATCATCCTGTAAAAAATAATGCTTGAAATGCATTGTAGCTGTAGCATATGCTTAAGAGGCTTGTTTTACTTTTCTGTGTTCATTTGTATGAGAATAGCATGTATACACTGAGTTAGCAAAACTCATGGGATAGCAAGCACATTGATTGATGGGCATGGCTCACGAATTTACAGGGGTAATGGATTCTGGGAATGGACCATTAGACGTTGTGGGAAGAGCTTGGATAAGTGATTAATCAGAAATGGCACGTCGTCGCGAGTTGATGTCTTTTGAACGAGGTATGATAGTAGGTGCCCGACGCATGGGATGTTCCATTTCGGCAGTGGTGCGGGAATTTGGCTTTCCCTGCTCAACTGTCTCCAGGGTGTATCGGGAATGGCTGGATGTAGGCATCACAGTCCACAACAGGCACCATACCGGGCGTCCAGCTGCCCTGAATGATCGTGATCGGCGACACATGGGACGAATGATTCAGAGAGATAGGAGCGCAACAGTGCAGCAAATAACAGACCAGTTCAATACTGGCCGCACTAGAAACGTCTCTTGGTGGACAATCCGTCGGAATCTGCATGCCCTCGGGTTTGGCAGCAGTCGCCCTACACGGGTGCCAATGCTTACCCAGCGTCATCGGACACTCCGGCGTGCACTTGCCACCAACCATCTTGGCTGGACTCTGCAACAGTGGCGTAATGTCATATGGTCAGATGAGTCACGATATCAACTGTACCATGCTGATGGGAGGCACACTGTGTGGCCCAGACCTCACGAAACGATGGATCCCGCATGCCAACAGGTGGTGGTGCAGGGTGGTGGGGCGTCAGTGATGGTCTGGGGTGCATTTTCCTGGTTTGGAATGGGCCCTCTTGGTTCTCCTGGACCAAACGTTGAATGGTCCACGGTATTGTCAACTTATCGGAGACCATCTGCACCCGTTTTTGACATTTCAACACCCTGACGACGTAGCAGTCTTTCAAGATGACAATGCTCCACCACATCGCTCCAATGTCGTCCGCGAATGGTTCGAGGAGCATGCAGGAGAGGTCCAACGACTGAGCTGGCCAGCCCAGAGTCCTGACATGAATCCCATCGAGCATATCTGGGATGCTGTTGAAGTCAGGCTCCGGCACAGAGTAAACAGAGCGCTTACGGCCTCAAAAGCGCGTCGCCTCTTGGCATACGTTGATTTTCATTTGAAATTTTTATATTTTCCCAAAATGTTGTTTCATTGATGCACAAAAAAGTGATTTTTTAGGTAATAATCATCAATTCATATGAAATAAAAATTAATGTTCAACTGCTACATGGCCTTACATTTTCTCAATTTCAACTTAATTTAAATAAAATAAAATTTATAAAATAAAAATTTTAAAGCACACACTTTCACCTTAAAAAGTTCAGGAATAAGTAAAAAATCGAATTTAAAAAAAAAAGATAAAAGTGTGGTAGCGCATATATTATATAGTATTTTCTTTTTAAAATTTAATATTAAACGCGCCACCACACCTTACTTTTTTTTTTAAATTCGATTTTTTAAATTTTTCTGAACTTTTTAAGGTGAAAGTGTGTGCTTTAAAATTTTTATTTTATATATTTTATTTTATTCATTTTAGTTTTTATTTATAAAAGTAAAACTTTTTATTTGATATCTACAAAAACCAAAAAACCTTGGAAATCTGCCGTCTGATATCGGGTAAACGTTTAAAAAATACTTTATGCTGGCTAATCATAAACAATGCTCACCACAATCAACAACTTTGCCAGCACCGATGATCAAATTAACAACGATAACAATAAACAACAATACAGGTAGTCGTTACGTCATGATTGCACTGTATACATATTAAAATTTAAAAATTAAATAACTTACAAATAATTGAAAGACTAGTGAAACTAACGATTGAAACATGCATTGTCATCTATAATGAAATTGAAATTAGACGCCTTTGGGGAAAGTTGCAGAGCTGTAGGTAGTCAGGAAGTGGGCAAAATATTGATTACAAAATTTTTTCTTCCATTTTTCGATAGAAAAATTATTACATCATGCTTGGAGGTCATCTCCAGTATATATTTAATTATTTATCTAAAAGTGAACTTTTTGAAAACATTTACCAGCATATTACATTGATAATACTGCTGAAAAATGACTGAAATTCTTTGATATTTTTATCAAACAAACATTTTTTAGGAAATAAAACAGTTTCTTTGGGGATACAAAGAAAGGCTGGTGATATAATTTGCAGCAATTTGGGCATGGGTTGAAAACGACCCACGATTGACCTATATAACGCAGGATGACTTAAAATTCTCTTTTCTTTATCTGTGAAAAGATAACCCGCTGACTTTTGTTGTTCTCATGTTGCATCCGTATGCCACGCACTAGTTTGGCATGTTGTTCATTCATTCCACGGTAGCTAAAGTAGGAAAAAACCGTTCCCTACCCTCAAATATGTGCCTAAACACATAGAAAGTACCGTGGAATTTGCAATCAGAGTCCCACCAAAAGATGGCCGCGCGCGAGTTTCCGGTGGCGACGCAGCTGGCTAACACATCTAATGCTGCATGATCGCTCTATTTACTCTGTGGGCTCCGGGCACTGGATCATCCGCCCACGAACGGGCAGCAACTATCTTCAGCTCTGCAGACTATCTGGTGTCAACTGCCTCCAGAAGTGTACCGGGGACTTGCAGACTCACTACCACGCCGTATTGCTGCACTCCACAGGGTCAGAGGTGGCCCGACCAGATATTAAGTAACTATCCCATGAGTTTTGCTAACTCAGTGTATTCGTGGAGATATAAAGGTTTCTTAAAAAGGTCGAAATCTTTTCTTAAGTTTTTTGTTTATAACACGCAGGATTTTCAACCCAATGCAATGCCATTTACAGGAAACTTGACAAACTACAGTACAGACAACACCCTGCAATCAGAATAGAAAAATGTTAAATATTTGATGAAATATGAGCATTTTTACTAAATAATGTTTAACTGTGCATGCGCATGCGTTACCGAATTGTCTTTTGCATAATTTATTAGCCAAATGTATAGAGTTACTCTTATAAAAAGCCCAAGCAAATATCGTGAAAATTGAGAAAGATATTGCCGACAGAATGAGTTGAATTTCAATTGCTCTCAAAAATAAACAACATGTTAAGGGGCTTTCTCCAAACTTTTATTTTTGGATCGGACACCAGTATCAACTTATTCTAATATGAAGTCAATATTTTTTCATGTCAGCATAAGGAAAAGAAGTTGATACTGGTGTCCGATCCAAAAATAAAAATTTGGAGAAAACCCCATATCGTTTTGTTTATTTTTGAGAGCAACTGAAATTCAACTATTCTATCGACGATATCTTTCTGAATTTTCAAGATATTTGCTTGGGCTTTTTATAAGAGTAGCTCTATACATTTGGCTAATAAATTATACAAAAGACAATTTGGTAACGCATGCGCAGTTAAACATTAATTCGTAAAAATGCTCATATTTCATCAAATATTTAATATTTTTCTATTATGATTGCAGGGTGTTGTCTGTACTGTAGTTTGTCAAGTTTCCCGTAAATGGCATTGTATTGGGTTGAAAATCTGCGTATTATAAACAAAAAACTTACAAAAACATTTCGATCTTTTTAAAGAAACCTTTATATCTCCATGAATATACGTGCTATTCTCATACAAATGAACACAGAAAAATAAAACAAGCCTCTTAAGCATATGCTGCAGCTACAATGCATTTCAAGCATTATTTTTTACAGGGAGATTCCAAGCATTAATTTTTTGGTTCACCTCTTTGCCTGTCCCCTATTTGCCTTTGGGAGAAAACCTTCGCTGAAATATATGAGGTGTAACATCCTTTTTACTCCCCTGAAATTTCAGGATAATTTGTCAAGTATTTTTCTAGATATTCGACAAAACGTCTAAAATTGAAAGTGTCCAATTACTTTCTTCCAATCAGTGTAATAACAGAACAGCATATGCTACTCCTCCATTTTGAAATTCTGCCCACAATCACTTCATTAACTTGATACGGCGCATGCACTGTGTGCATGCAATATGCTCTCAGGAGTGGGTTAGGCAGGGAAATCGCACATCGTGATACCTCCTATTGATTTCTGGAATTCACAGACCTACCGTATTTTTTCGAATATACGCCGCGGCTCTAAACCCAAGAAAATCGAAAATTTTAGGAGTGCGGCCTAAAATAAAAAAATTTTTTTTTTGGAAATAACGAATTATTATCGGTAATTGTGAATATTTCAAATAGATCGAAATACTTCGTTTTAGCGTCTCATAGTATTTTAAATAGTAATTTAGCTAGTAATTTTATTATTTATATAGCCATCTTCATTACGTTTATATGTTTAATGAAACTTTTATAAATTTATTAATTAAATGTGTAAATCATTTGAGTAATCTCATTTTAATGAACGAGCACAACTCCTTATTTCTTCGGCAGTGGCCATGGTTCTATCAACGCACTCACTGCTGGGTGTTGACCAATAGCGATAGAGAGCATTCTATGACATCATAACATCTTCAACTAATCGTAACCGCCAAGTACAGTGAATTCAGGGCTAGCGAATCGCCGACATTAACTTTTTAACACTTAGTTTTCTTAATAATTTATGAATGAAAAGTTATGTGACTGGTTAATTACTGTTCCGAGGTGTTAGAATATTACCATATTCTTTCGAATGTTGGCCGCATTCACTTTAGGTCGCAGCCGCTAATTTGACGGTGGAACAAATAAGGGGACGTTCAAGAAATACGTCACGCTCTTAGGGGGGGGGGGTAAGAAATGTGTGACACAGCGTGACATGGGGGTAGGGGGGACTTTACGTAAGTGTGACGTCACAATACACACCTTCAAAATTTCAACTTCTTTCATACTGAATTATATTTTTTTATTATTTTACATTATTTTATTTTATTACTTTCCTTTCAAATGGAAAATGAGATATCTTTCTGACCCTATTGTGAACCTATCGTTAAAAAGCTCATTGCTGTCCTCCACAACAAAAGTTTGTTTCTTCAAGAAAGCTTCCTAAGATTTATAATGTCCCAGCCTTAAATTAATTAGGCAAAAACTGTGGAATGGAGCAACTAAAAAGGGGGAAACCTTTAATCCACAGCGAATTGAAATACCGAATACGTCTGCACATGTTCGTGTTTTAGATCTACGGGGTGAGAGACCACAAACTGAATATTACGGAGTGTGGCAGATGGACAACTCGCATGGGCAAGATATCCCTGTATGTATTTGTCCGGGTTTTAGATCGAACAATGGAGGACTGTTTGAGAGAATCAATGTTGCCAAAAGGCGTATCAATACGACTATTCTATGGCCCAAACCCCCATTTTATGAGAATTATTGGTGTGAGTCAAAGCCTGGAGGGAGGGCTGGTACGCCCTAGGAAAAGTAAGAAAGAGGAGCAAGTTGAATTAAAAATTATATACCTTAATGCCCGTTCATTGCTACCAAAACTAGATGACCTACAAGCCTTACTAATAACTCATTTGAATGACATGTGTTTTGTAACAGAAACATGGTTGTCCTCTGATTGTGATGACCCAATAGTTGCAATTGCTGGTTACAAGGTGTATAGAAGCTCTATTAATTAAATGTCTTATAGGAAGTAGACGGACGTTTTTTTTTTGCATATTTATTGCCCCTCGTATATTCAAATTGAAGAATGTGTTAACCTTATTGGCGACCTTGATGTAATGAATACAAATATAATACTGGGGGACTTCAACTGTATATGCAGTTACCTAAATGTGATCACCAAGTTATTCTGGTTACACTTTTGCTTCCCGGTGCTCCATCAAAATTCAATAATTCCAGTGGAAAACTTATCCCCAACTACAGTAGGTTTAACAGAGAAGAATATCATAAACAATTAGATACAGTAAAATTGGATGAACTGGGAAGGATAGAGGATGTTAATTTGCTCCTTGAAAACATTAATACCCTATTGACCAAGGCAGCAATGGCTGCTGGCTTAACTTTTAGTAAGTGTAGCAACTCTAAAAGGTAATAATAATAATAAAAAATGGTGGATCGCAGATATTCAAAACAAATGGAAAACAAAATTGATTGCCTACAAAAATTAAGTTGTTACAAAAGATTCCCTATCTTGGATGTTGTATAAACAAGCTAACTCTATATTTAAGAAATCCATAAAAAAAGCTAAGAGAGAGATGGTCTCTCAATATGCCAAGGCAAACCAAATTTGGAAATTGTTGAGCCACAATTGCCCTGACAATAAACCAAAATTGCCTATTGATGAACAGGAAAACTACTTGGAGTGGCCGTAGCAGCCGACGCCCAAAAATTTCAACCAACCAACCAACTTGGAGTGGGTAAATAACCCTACAATTATTCCACAGCCAGCAAAAATAATTGAGCAAGAGCTTAAGGACACTGAAAGATCTCTGGAACCGGTCATACCATACGGAAGAAGCTCGCGAAGTTAATAAAGGAGGTTAAGATAAGAGACCCAAGTTATCCTCTAACTATAACTGATAAAATGCTGCAGAATTTAAAGGACAATGGGCATTGGATGATCTACTGTCTCTGTCAACGGATAGTAAAGAATAGAAAGCTCCCCTTGGTGCTGAAAATTGCTAACATTAAACCCATTTATAAAAAGGGTAACCCGCATATTATCTCTAACTACCGTCCCATTTCGGTGCTTTCCCCTCTTACAAAAATAGTAGATAAGGTGTTTTCAATAGCCTTATCAAATATATATTGAGTGGCCAAATTATTATGACCACCCCCTTAATACAGTGTTGGGCCACCTTTCGCTCTTATTACTGCTTGCATTCTTCGGAGCATGGATTCTATGAGATGCTGGTAGGTTGTAGGAGGAATTTGAGACCAACTCTGAAGAACTGCACCTTCCAATTCCTGCAGATTTGATGGTGCTGGATCCCGCTGCCTGATGGCCAGTTCAATCTCATCCTACAAATTCTCAATGGGATTTCGATCTGGCGATTGTGCAGGCCAACGAAGCAAGGTAAACTCTCTGGCATGTTCTTCGAACCATCTGAGGACGATGCCAGCCTTATGACAAGGAGCATTGTCCTGCTGGAAGTATCCATCTCCGACAAAGTACACCATTAAAATAACGGGATGTACTTAATCTGCGACAATACTTAAATAATCTTTAGCACGCACACGTCCGTGCATAGGAATCAAAGGACCCAAATAATGCCAAGAAAACATCCCCCAAACCATAATACTGCCGCCACCAGCTTGAAGTGTTGTGGCGATGCAGGTGGGGTCCATGTTTTCGTGTTGTTTCCTCCATATTCTAACCCTGCCCTAGATACCCCGCACCACTCTCCCGCGGGGTATATTCGCGAAAATACGGTGATCTTGGGTTTAATATGGATATCGTGAGTTATATAGACGACAACTTCCTATTTGGGACTTACCCTACACATGAACAAGATAATATGATGGAATTGCTTAAGCAAGATCTAGATCTTTTATCAAAATGGTACGAAAGTAGAGGTCTTTGTCTTAACCAGACTAAAACTAGTCTGGCAGTTTACAAACGAGAGACCGATTCAGCTTTTATCAAGATACTTGGAGTACCTATGGACCCACACATACGTTTCAACAAACTAATAGATCAGCTGGTTGTTTCCACGCATCGTTCGAATTATATTATTAAAAGACTGAGAAACTTACTTTTCTACCCAAAAATGCCAACTTATACCGAGAATTGCATATGGGGCAGTTTTTTGGTCCTCGACCACTGTAGCTAATAAAAAAAGTTTGAAGACTACTTATAACAAAATAATTCGGATGGCTTTTAAACTAAACAAACTAGACTCAGTGACTGATACTTGTTCGAAATACAAACTGCCGACCATTACAACTATTTGTAAAATTGCTTTGATTTCCGAGGTGGCTGAAGCAATATGGAATGAAAAACATCCAGCCGCATTTATAAAGAATTGGTTCAGTTCAGATGTAAACGTCAAGTTAACAAGGAGATACCTATTTGTTGTCCCAGAAAAGGCATCTCTGTCTTTATAACAAAACGTTTTCCCTATAATACAATTAGAATTTGGAACGAGTTACCTTTTTCGGTACGCTCAACAGTGTTTGATTGCCCCAATAGCTCATGTACGAGCACATGTGTCCACTTTAAACGGGGAATGAAACATTATTTAATTGAGTTATAATAGTATTATTGACGGACTTCTCTCACTAGTGAACAACAGAGCTGATAGTCAAACTGTTTTTAAGTGAGTGATAAATTAAATAATAATAATAATAATTTCAATTCAATTCAATTCATTTATTGTGTTCACAGAGCTAAATCAAGCCAACACGGAACTACAATATCGAGCAAATAGATGAGAATTACAAGAAAAAAATAAAAAAAAATATTAAATAAATAAAATTAACATTACGGAGTAAATACAAAACAACAACAACAAAAAAATTATAATAAAATAAAATACAAAAATACAAAATGACAAGCATGAATTCAATAAATGATAGACAATAAATACACCCATAACCACAAACACTGGATAGTAACAAGATGAAGCAAATTAATTAAATAAATCAATGACATCAGAATTCTCATCGTATAGTTTTTGAATTCTGAACATTGTGCCTAGACGAAATTTATCTCAGAGTTTAATAGGGGACCAAAGCTTCATCACTGGCTTCCTCGTAGTATGGGACGGTACTCGGATGAAAATGGACTCGAGAAGGTTCATTTAATAATAATAATAATAATAATAATAATAATAATAATAATAATATTCCACATGCGTAAAAACAACGGCAGAAACCACAAGGCAGAAAATGTTCTGACATCACTTCCTGCACTCTTCTTTCTGCCCGACAGAAACTTCTCTGATCTTTGTAGGCTATGACTGAATCCAACTCGTATAAACAAATCACTTGGTCTTCACACACTTCTCTCCCTTTTGGTTTTCCAGATAAATTTAAGATAAGCCAACCTGTAAGAATAGCAGCTAAGATACAGCGGGGCTTGATGGCTATTTGCGCAATGACTTACAGGAGCAGTATGTAGTAGAAAGAGTCAATGAAGATAAAATTGACCAAGTATCCGGAGATCTGTGGCACAATCCTGCACAATCAAGTCATGTTTTGTCCATTAGCATTGTACAGAGCACACAATTTTCTCATAAATGTTCACTTCTGATAGAAATTGATGTAGTGTAATTCTATTATCCTTTCACTAGAATAGGCACCTGGCTCCACTCAATTTAGTTGAACATTGGTAAATTTTAGAATAACCAAATTGAGGATTTTTTGCCAAATTTGACTAATTGTGTAGGATGTAATTATTGAAAATGCAAAATGTAAATATATGAGAACATGCTACCATAAAATCAACGTATGGTTCTCCACTTGTTTTGCTATGAAATCCATTGCACCCCCTAGGAACTATTAAGTAAGCAAATTTATATATATATATTTTTTTTTTTGTTGAAAGGGGGGGGGGCGCCTACCACGCCCCCGTCTTTAAAGGGGAGGGGGGTACGAAAAGTGTGACACAGCATGACATAGGGGGATGGGGGGAGGGTTCTGAAAAGGCCAAAAAGAGCGTGACGTATTTCTTGAACGTCCCCTAAATAACCCTTTAAAGGCCACAATTCACTTGAAGCCGCAAACTTCTAGAGTCTACAAAAAGATCGAACTACTTCGTTTTAGCGTCGACAGTATTTTAAATAGTAATTTAGATACCACTTACATTATTTATATAACCTTCAAAATTATTCTAATATATTTAATGAAACTTTTATAAATTTATTAATTTAATGTGTAAATAATTATAGCAATTTCATTTTAACGAGCGAGTATAACTTTTATTTCACCAGCAGCGGCCATGGTTCTATCAACGAAATGCGCGATAGACCATTCTATGATATCACAACACCTTGGAGTAGAGTGGGCTAGAAGGCATCTCCGACTATCGCCGACAATAATTTCAACACGTGAATTTCATAATAATTTATGAATGAAAATGTATGTGACTGGTTAATTATTGTTCTGTAGGGTGTTAATTCGACTTTATTTTACTATAAATTTTGTATAAAATAAGTGCAATTGTCTCCCGATTTCACAGTTGTAGATGAGTATTTTTTTTTAAAAGCGGAATAATTTTTGGTCAATAGCCAATACAATCCATCTATATTATGTCTATTTTCTCTTACATTTTCTTCCTATCTTTTTATAGGAAACTTCTATTTTATACTTTTTGAAAAGGTAAATCGATCGTAGATTGGCAAAAATTATCCGATAAAAACACGGTCGATTTGAGTTCATGGCTTTAAATTATCCAGTCTTAGTTCAATCGTTTTCTAACAGTGAAATAAATATTCTACCCCTGCAGAATAATAATTAACCAGTCATATACATTTTCATTCATAAATTATTATGAAATTCATGTGTTGAAATTATTGTCGGCGATAGTCGGAGATGCATTCTGCTTCCAGCCCACTCTACTCCAAGGTGTCGTGATGTCATAGAATGCTCTATCGCGCTATTGGTCGGCATTTCGATGATAGAACCATGGCTGCCACTGATGAAATTGTGCCACCCACGTGCGGGGGCGTGACCTTATTCGGGTCGCGGGACTTACCCAACCTTCGCACGTGACGGCTAGGGAGGGTGGTCTCATTAGAGGTCACCAAAAAAAACTAGACACAGTGTGTTTCGGGAACATACTGATATTTACTAATGACCAGAAAAATCATTATTCAAATTAAATAAACCATTAACAATCATTTAACTAATTAATTAATTCAACAGAACTGGGGCCCCAAAAACTAAAACTAATAACAGTACCAAGATGAATATTAAGTTATCGTGTTTGTTAATAAAGCATACACTTTATGGCAATAAACTCTCATATATCCTATTTTATACTGTCAGCCTGTATAAGCGACTCAGGCACTACGTTTTAGTGGTGCTAACTCAATCAACGTAACTTGCGGCAACCACAGGTTTATTTTCTACATTCCCATTCAACGCACTCAGGTGTCGTGTATCCCTTTTAATCAGGGAGGGATACCGTAACCCTTACTATATTACGCCCCACGATATAGTTCTCAGAGTAACTATATTTCCTTTGTTTAACTACCCGGGAGCTTTCGTAATAAATTGAGTTCTAACACCGCACCTTTTCGTGCACAATTAACATAGAGTCCGCTTACACCGCTCTTTACAATTATTAGTATACATATTTTAATTCAATTGCAAGACAAAGCATTTATTCAGCCATTTACATAATATTTAACACGATCATTGAACACGCGGATTTTCTGACTCTTTAACAAACAGTTTTCAGTTCCTACCACGACCGTGTTGAAATTTCCCGCACAGTTCTCTTTTGAGAGCGAAAATTACTTGGCTTTGACTGTTCACTTGTTTCTACATTGCACTTAACGCATGGGAAAATAGTCCGCGGAACTTGTTCCAGCAACGTTGATTATACATCTAAAATACTCAGCGTTCGAATTGATTTCGTCTAACTGAAGATCAAGTTACTTTAATCCGCTTTTAGAATAAATTGAAATGATCTCACCGTATAGATGGCAAGTTGTCTTCTTATCACCATCGATCTTTAATCTTATGCACACTCGCAATAGGGACGCCTTAACTTTCGTCAATCAGAGTTTTCAGCATAATCAAAACTACTTCTTACAAGGCTCATTGTGGGCTCAGCAGATTTTATGAAATTACTAGTAAATAAAAACTTTTAGCACTGCTCCAGACGCTTTCATGCATTAATTATCGAACAAGGGCTTAATGGACTGCCATTTTCCAATAATCCTTGCATGACAAGAGTCAAAACATCGTTCATCACTAAATCCGTCATTACACTCGTTGCCGACGCTGTTCGCTTAGCAACAACATAAAAAAAAATTTTAACAAACAATTACATTCTGAAAAACAAAACACGCAGTTTTACCGAGAATTTCTCCTCAATACAACAAAGCTAGGCCTTGTTTGGCTAAGGCATTGTTGGCGCAAAGAGAAACCTCCGACCCTGCCTAACAATATCATCGTAAAATTTTGATAACTCTCTTTACTACAACAATAATTCCATTATACCGACCACAAAACTTAACTCCAGCTTACTCAAACAAACAAACCCCTACATTAACGCACACCCACATATACACACACGTAGGCACCACCCCCTCCAAACCAAACACACACTGACCCTCAGTCACAAAATAAAGGTTATACTCGCTCATTAAAATCAAGTTACTATAATTAATTATTTATACATTAAATTAATAAATTTATAAAAGTTTCATTAAATATAATAAAATAATTTAGAAGGTTAAAACGAAGTAGATCGATCTTTTTTTTTTTTTTTTTTTTTTTTTGTTCTATCCAAAATTACCGAAAATGATTTTTTTCAGGCCGCACTCACTTTTGGCCGCACTCCCGAATTTTCGATTTTTTTGGGTTTAGAGCCGCAACCTATATTCAAAAAAATACGGTAATTTCAATGTTAGAAAAAGATTGAACAAAGACTCGTTAATTTAAAACCATCAATTCAAAGGCCATCGCGTTTTTATCTACAGCAGGGAAGTCGGATAATTTTTACTAAAAAAAAAAAAAAAAAAATCTATCTGTGATTTACTTTTTCAAAAAGTGTAACATAATTTTCCTATAAAAAAGATAATAAGCAAATTTAAAAGAAAACAGGTACGATATATGAATATTAGCGATCAATCCAAAATCATTATGTGAATGACGCTTCTCATCTACAGCGAAAGCGGGAGTTACGTTGGGGGGAAGGGAGGGTCGAAAGTCTTTATTAATAGAAAAAAAGAAATTAATTCGACTTTATTTATCGTATTTACTTACAGTATTTATAGTGAAATCATTTTCATGGTACGGTACCTCATTTTATCATAATCACTTTTCGTCACATACAGTTCGACTCAGGATCGTTTTGTTGATAGATTTACTTCGTGACTCGACGCACATAAATACAGTTTTCTTTGGCAGTGAAATTTTAAGAAATATTAAATGGGTTTATTTCTTTACTTACGGTATTTAGATAGTTTTAAAATCCTCGATATTATGACGGATTCATAAGAGTGTGGACGAGATGCCGCATTAATTGCAAAAAAACTCCACAATTTTTTTTAAAGATTAACTTTTCATTAAAAAAACCGTTAAGAATAATTGTGTAAAAAAATAAATAAAACAACAACTTCAATAATATTATCAATAATAATAATAAAAAAAAGGGATTCCTAATTAAGATATCAAAGTTGCCACCAGCTCCACCCACTGGGGGTGGGCTGATTTTAGAAAGATTTCCCCTTTAAAAAAATAATTTTTTGTCTCGACAAAATTTCCCGTGTTTTCAAAATATTTCCATGTCTACACTTAAATGGACCACCCTGTATAATAATATTTCCTAAAATTTCACTGCCAAAGAAGACTGTATTTAAGTAGGGTTGTGATGTATTTGAAAGTATTTGAGGGTATTTGATTGTATTTAGTATTTTGTATTTCAAATACAATATTTTTACAGTATTTGGTACAGTATTTCCAAATACACTTTTAAAGTATCTTGTATTTCAAATACTTTTTTCAATTTTAAATGACTATTCCTCCTCTCAAATTGTTGTTGGACCAATCGATTTTCCCAATCAGCAGTACTGCCAATCAGCACGACTCCCACTCCAAATGAGGGATCATGGGATTCCGATTCCCAAACAAAAAAACCCTCTGTTGATTTCATTGCAGTTGGTTAATTCGTTCATTGCTTGAATACTGCTTGCGGTTGTGCTTTGCCGTGCGAAGGAGGTCGTACAATACGACTCGTACTGTGCCACAGGTAGTTTCTTTGCTAATTCTTTGTTCAAGATAAGGTTTAAAATGGGTAACGTTTAAATTCATTGTAGTTAAGTTCATGAATTTATAGTTATGGGTTTAACTAACGTCATCAACCGGGAAAACTCAGGGAATTTTACGAAATCGTTTTGCTAGACACCCTGTATAAACGACATCTTTAAAAAATAATAAAAAAATTGTATATTTTTGACAGAACCGGATTGCAAATTTTCCGCTGAGTGAAGCCAAATTTGAAAAGTTGCTGTTATTGAAGAAAAATTGTAAAAAATCGTAAATAAATTAAAAGTATTTTTTTGTATTTGTAAATACGTATTTAGTATTTTGTATTTGAAATACATTTGACTGGAAGTATTTGAAATATTTTAAAATACATTTGTAGCCACATATTTTGTATTTTGTATTTCAAATACTTTCAAAAAGTATTTGTCACAACACTATATTTAAGTACGTTGAGTCACGAAGTAAATACCAACAAAACGATCCTGAGTCGAACTGTATGTGACGAAAAGTGATTATGACAAAATGAGGCACCCTACCATGAAGATGATTTCACTATAAATACTGTAAGTAAATACGATAAAGTTGAATTAATTTCTTTTTTTCTATTAATTAAGACTTTTGACCCGCCCCCCCCCCCGCCCTCCAACGTAACTCCCGCTTTCGCTGTAGATGAGTAGAGTCGTTCGCGTAATAATTTTGGATTGATCGCTAATACATTCATATATTGTATCTATTTTCTTTTAAATTTGCTTATTATCTTTTTTATAAGAAAATTATGTTATACTTTTTGAAAGAGTAAATCGCAGATAGATATTTTTTTATTTTTTTATTTTTTTTTTTTTTTTTAGTAAAAATTATCCGACTTCCCTGCTGTAGATAAAAACGCAATGGCCTTTGAATTTATGGTTTTAAATTAACGAGTCTTTGTTCATCTTTTTCTAACATTGAAATTAATATTCTAACACTTCGGAACAGTAATTAACCAGTCACATAATTCTTCATTCATAAATTATTAAAAAAATCAAGAGTTAAAATGTTAATGTCGGGGATTCGCTAGCTTTGAATTCACTGTACTTGGCAGTTATGATTAGTTGAAGATGTTATGATGTCATAGAATGCTCTCTATCGCTATTGGTCAGCACCCAGCAGTGAATGCGTTGATAGAACCATGGCCGCTGCTGAAAAAATAAGGAGTTGCGCTCGTTCATTAATATGAGATTACTGTAATTATTTACACATTTAATTAATAAATTTATTAAAGTTTCATTAAATATATAAAAGCAATGAAGATGGCTATATAAATAATAGAATTACTAGCTAAATTACTATTTAAAATACTATGGGACGCTAAAACCAAGTATTTCGATCTTTTTAGGCTAATTTTTTTTGCAGCCTAATGTGAATCATCGCCTATAAATGCTTATTTTTTCGTTCTACCGTCAAGTTTGCGGCTGCGGCCTAAAGTGAATGCGGCCAATATTCGAAAAAATACGGTAATTAACTTAAAATTATCTGAACTAATACCATGGTCAGTTTCCAAAATATGTTTGGCGATGCTCGATCTGTCCGACCTGCTATATTTTACATCAGCTAAAATGCTCTTTCCACCTTTTAATGATATTTCTGGAGCTCTGACCAACTTAGTTTTTCTCAAAAAATCACATAGAAATAGATAGATTCCCAACTTTTCAAGAGGTGGGATGGCATTTTTAGAATTTCCTACGAGTGCTTTCAAAGTATTCCCAATTTTGAATGTAGTCTTTAAATTGCAAGTGTTAAAAATCTTTTTCAGGCTCTTAGTTAATTGCGGATCATAAGCAATAGCTATAAATTTAGGGGTTCGTGGAATCCTTTCTACTTAAAAGAAGCTTATGCCTACGGAGTAATTTGCCGACAATGTTATCAGAAAGGCCATTCAACCTGGCTATAGATTTATCGTTACTCAATTCAGTTTGGTACCTTTGGTCGGAGAGAGTAACTCAATTAAGAAAGCGGTGAATCATAGCGTGGAAGGCAGCATGTTTATGGTTAAGACGGTGAATGGAATCGTTCATAATACAGCAATGATTGTTGGTGGGTTTTCGGTAAATGACTAACGATAACCTATCATTAACTCTAGTAATGCTTAAATCTAGAAAAGGAAGGCATCCATCACTTTAATAGCATCTGTGAATTTGATTGCAGAAACTTATAACTTAATTCGCTGAGTAAAGAGTTAATATCGCATTGATTCGTGTCAAAAAAGGCGAAGATATCCACGTTTCTATACCATATATGGGGGAAATAAGGGAGGCTTGTAGCTAATTGACCTTTATCATAAACTCTCGTTCTCACACTCTTTCTTAGCCTTCGTAGCCTTGACTACCCACGTGACCGCATAAAAAATGGCGTCCCTTGGTCGTGTTGTAAGCACTTGTGATTTGAGTAAAATTCATTTTTTTTACATTTTCCATAGGTTTTTACTATTTTAAAGATTTTTATTATTATCTTTATTAATTCAACATACATTATTTACCGTAAATTTGTAAAATATAATGATTTAAATGCTTACTCATTAACCTTTCATAATTTTAATTTCATAGTCATTTCCAAATTACCTATAAAATTATTTTCTAATGATGTTTATTTTTTTCTCCTCATTCTGACAACTGGGAACACAACAATATTTAACCATAGCAACAAAAATTTGAACAACAACAATTAAAACTTTCACTTACGATACAGTCAACAAATGCCGTTAACATGTCCAGTATCCGCCATTTGCATTTTGTAAAAAAAAACCAGTGACGTTTAGTGGCAACCAATCACAATACAGCTGATAAAGGTCAATTGGTTCTCGAATTCACTCAAAGAGATTAGCAATGCACGGACTAAGACTATTACTTGTGACATTGCATGTCAGTTTGGGATGCCGGATATGTCCGGCAGGAATTTTTAGTATAATTCCGATTATGCCTTGTTTCTGAGATGGGGTGCATGTATGCGATTTTAGTGTGATGCGTTATTTGGATTTAGTTTAGTGCGTTTTTCGTTGCTGTTTTGTTTTGAGTATTTGGTTTAAAAGGGGAATGAAGCTTATGTGTTGTGTTTTATGTTTTAAAGTCGTGTATAGAGGATTATTGCTTTAAGTTTTCTGATAGTCAGTTTTGTCATTACTAATGGAGTGTTTTCGTGTCCTTTGTTGAGAGCTGGGATTGTTGCACGTTTAAAATTCCAGAAGATTAGCCCAGCTTCCCAGCAGAGGAGTGTAGCAATAGTTTATGGAATGTTTTTGTGTTGTATTGTCGAATGTTGTTGCTGTCATTATTTGTTCCTTTTTTCTTTCTGTCTACAACTCCTGTGGTGAACGGACAAGTTGTCGGCCACTGTGAGAGAAATATGAGCGCATTCGAACATCATGCTTAACAAGTTGTTACTGTAGCTCTTAGCAGTTTTAATTTGATAAAACGTTGCCTATTTGGTTAATATTGAGTATTTAGATTTCTAGTTGAAAGAAGAGTTTTTTATTTTGTCATAAAATTGGAGCACAGTGAACTGAAGAATGAGTCGCCGTCGAATCGCCCCTGACGATTGTTCGACATCGCCGCCCGTTTCTGAAGTTTCCAAAAGTGAATGATCAAGTCCCATGTGTAAACAGGTGATAAATAGCAGTGAAGACCAGTGAGTGTAACTTTTATTGACATATTCCAAGGCGAAGTTGATGTCCGAAGAATCAGAAATTCGCAGTGCTGACGCCCGTCCGAGAACTCTCGCTCTCTCCCTCCCCTGAGACGTTGCACGCAATTGCACGGTGTTCTCAGCCATCCTATTAGTATGGAGTATGAAGAGTGCCACCGTGAAAAAGAATATTTGCCTATCCAAACTTTATTTATGCTAAGCAGTGTTCTCCCCAGAAAATTTTATCAGCTGGGAGGAAAGATAAACTAACCTGGCAGGCAAACATTAAAAACAAATAAATTATTAAGCAGTAGTGTGCAGTTTTTCGCATATTCAGCAGAGCGCTCACCAAAATCAGCCGGGCGGCACACCCATTCAAAAGGGACTGGGGACAACCCTGCTAAGCATAGTTTAGATTTAATTATGAGCAAATACTGTTCTAGTCCAAGGCACGAAGTTTGTCGACAGTTAGCACAATGCAGTAGAGCGAGCGTCAACAGATAGGGAACTGGGCGCAACTGGCTCCTACGAGGAGGTGGCCCACAACAAATACGAGTGAGATCCGTCCTTTCAGTTCGCCACGCAACGTGAACTAGAGGATGCCAGAGGTGGATGGTTCGGTGCCACTCAAACCCGCCAAGAGGGGTTATCGTGCTTCTCCTATAATTTGCATATTTCGAAGGAAGCACTGGGCATGAGTGCACGCTGATTTACGGGAATACTTATTGCGAGGGTTTCGAGTTCGCACACAACCTCCTCAGCAAAGCTTTAATTCCCGTAGTCTAGCATAAGCTCCTATGAAGCAACGCAACTGCCAATGCTTGGGTGCGACTGGGTGCAGTCTAGTTTTGTGTCGAGTGTCGCTCAATTCATGGGAAATTTTACTTTTAAGTAATCTGATTTGTGAGGGGCCCCTCAAAAACAAATATTGCTGTGTGTCTTGTATGTTATTACATGTAACTAGATATGTTGATGTTTGTAAGAACAAACGAGTTGACCACACCCCAACAGCATAGCCTCCGTGTCGATCGTTTGGATCCCGAACCCTTGATTCCCTCACACCCCGACCTGACTACGAGTGAGTCAGCATAAACATTGATTCAGGGAGTGGGAAACATCACCCATACTGTTTCAGAGTTCAATTTATAAAGGTTAGAATTGAATTGAAAGAAATTTTCATACATTATACTTCAAGTTAAAGCACATTTATTGACTTTTTCAGGATCAACTTTGGAACATATGAAATTTCTAAGATAACCGATAGTGACGTTAACAGTAATGCTCGGAAAAAGGGAACAATCATGGAAGGAGAACAGTATTTTGCCTGCTCTTAATTTAATATCTTTAATTTTTGAAACTAATCCGAAGCTGTTTTTCACTGAGAATGTATCGAATGTATGATCAGATTTTCCGAACTCATTGATAAGAAACTAAGATAACTTGTAACTGGGAAAATTAATGTTGGAGACCATCTCATAGCCTTCGATGCCTTATGAATTTTAAACAAACAATATACCTAAAATCAGGTAATCTAAGAAGACATGAATTAGGAACAACTATGAAAGCAAAATTCATTTCAAAAATGCCTGCCATCATTCTAAAGAAAAAGATGGCCAAAATTTTATACCATACAATTAATAAAATTTTATTCTTTTTATAACAAAATTTCATACCTTGATTTAGAAATTCAGTAAAATTTTGAAAAGAATAATTAATGTCATTCCTGTTATTTTCCCAAATAAATAAAATGCATAAAAATTTGTTATTTTTGAAAAAAAAAAAAAGTAGTTTTATTTTAATTTTTTCTATTTTATTTCTGGTTTTAAAAATGGTTCATAAAGAATCAAGCAAGTATTTACTTAAAAAATTGATTGAAAGCAATTAGATGTTAAAGGAAATATAAGTGTGTAAAATTTAAAATTGACCACTGCAATTTTTAGATCACTGAAATGAGAAGAGGATGTTTAAATCACTGTTGTTAGTCATCTTTCGTAGTTTATTTCAGGTTACTTTAATTAACATGAATGACTTTCAACTGGAAGCTTCCCAAACCCAGAATATCATTATGAAGTCATATGAGCAATCTGGGTTTCACCGATGTTATATTAAAATAATGAATCATTTTAATTCTTCAGTCTGCATATATAAATAAAACATGCTGAATACTACAACAAACAGGTTTAATAGGTATTTTTTAATTAATTTTTATTTTACTCTTTTTAAAGAGTCGACATATACTAGGGTGATGAAAATGGCTGCAGGATAATGTCTATATTTCATAAATGAATTGAGATAGTTTAAGACTACTTGTCAGTAATTATGAAATTCTCAAAGGAGAATATTTTTGACACGGACCTCATTATAAATTATTCACAAGAAAAACAATTGGATACTTTTTATGAAGAGTATTAAAAAAAAAAAATGCAAACACCAAAATAATAAAAATCAGATGGGGCTTGCTTATTTCTATGGTGAATAAGAATTGATTTTCTATAAAGTTTAAGGAATTTAATTTCATACATCAAATGTTAATTACAATGAACACAGCTGCAACATACCAAAGACTATCTTATCATCAAATTACAAGTACATATCTACAATATAGTAAAAGTCCTTTAATCCAGCACCTATGGGACCAGGTTGCTGCCAGATCATCAAAAGTGTCGAATTGCCGAATGTAAATTCTACCTCCCGCAAAATAGAGTAAAAACTGTTCAGGACAATTGTACGAGGAGCAATTGATAAATAAGGTCTCCATGGCTGTAACTTTTTTATTTGTTAACCGATTTTCAAAATTCTTTTTGTATCTTTTACTCACATTTGTCCTCTATGTAATGCACTATTCACTTTTTGACATAGTCCCTATTCCTTTCCAAGCGTTGCGCCAACACGTGACTAGTTGGGTGAACCCGTCAGAGAGGAATTCCAGAGTTGTTGTCGACACCAGGATTGAATGGCAGCGTTTACCTCGCCGTCAGAACCAACTCATGTCCCTTAAGGGGCTCTTTCTTCTTTGGGAAGTGGTGAAAGTTGCAATGTGCAAAGTCTTTCATTTTTGAACTGCAATTTTTCTTCTTTGAACTGTAGGCGCTCAACGCCTCTGGTGTGTGGTAACTCGTATGCAGGCGGACGTTATCGTACTCCAGAAGAGGATCCAAAGCTGCCATTCAATCCTGGTGTCGACAACAACTCCGGAATTCCTCTCCGACGGGTTTACCCAACTAGTCACGCGTTGGCGCAATACGTGGAAAGGGATGGGGACTATGTCGAAAAGTGAATAGTGCATTTCATAGAGGACAAATGTGAGTTTAAGATACAAAAAGAATTTGAAAATCGGTTATGGGAAGCAGGTGTGAAGTCCTCCAAGCATCATCTAAGGAGGGTGCTTGGCGATTCGTCTCTCACATTTGAAGAGTTTTCAACTTTATTGGCACAAGTCGAATCTGTGTTAAATTCTAGGCCACTTACTCCTTTGTCTGCCGAGCCTGAAGATTTCAAACCACTCACTCCAGGGCACTTCCTAATCAGTCAACCCCTTACTTCCATTCCCGACCTGGACGTCACTACTTTCTCACTTTCCAGGCTGTCTTGTTTCCAATTTGTTCAGAGGCTTGTCCAGCATTTCTGGAAAAGATGGAGTAAGGAATATGTTGCTGAACTCCAACAAAGTGGCATCCTGGCTCTTCCAGTCTTAAATTAGGTTCCTTGGTTTTGATTAAGGAAGAAAATCTTCCTGCTCTCAATTGGAAGCTGGGTCGCACATCTTATTGCATCCAGGAAAAGACGATATCTCACGTTTCGCCACCATCAAAACAGCTACTGGTGTTGTGAAGAGATATTCTGAAGTATGACAGAATAGACACGTTTCTCCTAGACTTGTACATATTTTGTTTACTGCTTATATTTTGTTTACTGCTTATTTCTGTTTCAATTTCTATTGTATGTAAACATGTTAAATTCACATTTCTTTGTTTACTGTTGCTTTACCTTACTTTTTATGATTGTACAAACCTAGCGTCAATAAACTTCGGAAACCAAGTAATTTGGCTAAAAACACAGTGAAAAGTGCATACAGAGAATTGCAGGCTAATGAAAATAGATTTACTGAGTATATGTAACAATATCAACATCGATTTAGAATCGATTTAATGGTGTGAAATAATTTATTTAAATTTATATAAAATTGCGTTGTCAACAGGCTTCAAAGAACTTCGTACACAAGGGGTCGCCAGCATATAGAACTTTCCTGAAGGCTGTAGAAACGCCCAGAATGCTTTGCATCAGGCTTTAAAAGCACCGTCCATGCGACAGAGCACAGTATTCGTGTTGTTTTGAACCATGGGACGTGGTAAGCCAGTAGAAACGTGTATACGGCAAAAAAATTATACAGCAGTTCCAGAATAACAAATCCCAGCGAGCTATTGCTCATGAATTATCAGTTCGGGATCATCAAGCGTTTCAGAGAAATCGGGAAAACAGAACCAGGGACTGCACCAGGCAAGCAGCGATTATTGAATGTTAGGGACCTACGAGTATTTCGACGTTACATTGTGAAAAACAGACATGCTCCCATAAGTGAAATGACTGTTTGGGCTCGAGAATGTTTGCATATACCCATATCCGAAAGCACAGTCCGCCGTTACATCAGAAGATGCAACTATTACTTATACGCTACAAAGGGGAAGCCATTTATGAGCACTGTAGCTAAGCGTCGCCGGGTAGCATGGGCCAGAACCCATCTAAAGTGGACCCTTGCTCAGTGGAATAGTGTTCCGTGGTCCGACGAGTCCACCTTTGCAGTGATGTATGGCAACAACGGTCGCAAGGTACTAAGGACCAAGCACGAAAGTAATCATCCCGACTGTTACCAGAGGAAAGTTCAGAAGCCTGCATCGCTGATGGTGTGGGGCTGCATGAGTGCAGCCGGGACAGGATCGCTTCACTTTTGCGAGGGCACTATTAAACTCTGCTAAAACAAAATAAGTATTTATGTGGATCGTACTAATGAACAGATTAAAAGCACAACACTCTTTAACCACAACTAAAAAAGGCGTAAAACAAGAAATAAAACAAAAAGAATGAAAAAAACAATACAACCTGTAAACGTCTTTCGAAAGCTTTGCTTTCATCTTCAGCAGACAAGGAGAACCTCAAGAGATTCTTGAGAGAACTGACTTGTTTATTGAATTAGCAAGGTATATATAGTGAACAATAACCAATGGAAACAAAAAACCCCCCGAAACGTGGTCACCGTTTTGGTAACTGGGCCACCCATTGGATCAAACTAGATTCACCAATGGGGCCCCTGTCTGAATTTAACAATAACTGCTTATCCGTTTTATTTATAGCTAAGCTTTCGTAAGCATCTAACAAGTATTTTTTATTGACCAATTTTTTTAATCGGTCAATAAAAAATACTTGTTAGATGCTAACGAAAGCTTAGCTATAAATAAAACGGATAAGCAGTTATTGTTAAATTCAGACAGGGGCCCCATTGGTGAATCTAGTTTGATCCAATGGGTGGCCCAGTTACCAAAACGGTGACCACGTTTCGGGGGGTTTTTTGTTTCCATTGGTTATTGTTCACTATATATACCTTGCTAATTCAATAAACAAGTCAGTTCTCTCAAGAATCTCTTGAGGTTCTCCTTGTCTGCTGAAGATGAAAGCAAAGCTTTCGAAAGACGTTTACAGGTTGTATTGTTTTTTTCATTCTTTTTGTTTTATTTCTTGTTTTACGCCTTTTTTAGTTGTGGTTAAAGAATGTTGTGCTTTTAATCTGTTCATTAACTCTGCTGCCTATATAAACATTCTTCAACAGCATCTGCGTCCATCCCGCCAAACGTTGTTCAATAGAAGATCAAGCATCTTTCAGCAGGACAACGCGAAGCCTCATGCTGCTCGGAACACCAAGGCTTGTGACAACAGCAGCGTTTCAGGGTGCTTGACTGGCCTTGCTGCAGCCCAGATCTGTCACCCACTGAAAAGCGAAAAGTCAGACAGCGGAAGCCTTGAACACTGCAGCAGTTGCGGGCGTGTATTTCCGAAGAGTGGAACAAAATTCCAGTAGAAACAACGCAGAAGTTAGTGTCCAGCATGCCTCAACGACTTCGGAGCGTTATTCGTCGGAAAGGTAAAGCCACTCAGTGGTTATGTGCAATAAACGGTACGGTGTACGAAGTTCATTGCAACGTGTTGAAAACGGAACATTACAAAAAGTCGCTTATTTAATTTTCTCGTTTGTTTTTATGTTAAAATGCTATATCACAGTTGTACTAAAGCTCTGCGCACTCAATAAAGCAAGTTTTTATTTGTTTACAATTAGTTTCGTTGTACTTATCCAAAATTCTGTAGGTGTCCGAAGTTCATTGACGCTAGGGTTGTATGTTATTACCTGAATTTTTTTTTGTTTGAAAGGCAATCCTTTCAAGGCCAGGGATATGTTAAGGAGTTTTTGTCATTGTTTTTACTTGTTTAACGCCAGAGTGCACATCATTGTTTTGTTTTTTTTATTACTTGTTTGGGCTCTCACTATCTTTGGCCTTGATTGGAGATCAGCTAGTGTAGTGCGCAGAGCACATTTCTCTCTTGATAATATTGATAATACATAACGTGATTGGTAGATATCATTCTCGTTATTTAACACATTTAATGAGGGGATTGGGATAGGATACGTGAAGCTTGCGGCCATTAATTACCGATTGCTTATACAACCCGGTTGCAAAAATATACAATCATTAGATAATTTTAATCCATCTTCATTTTTGATGTCATTTTGCTCAAAAATGAATGGGAAAATATTAACTGAAAAGAATGCAAAAGATTTCAGATATGTAGAAACCATTTAAAAAAAAAAATAACAAAATTCATCCATTTATATTGTTGCAACAAAACATTAACATACTTCTAGTCCTTCAAAAATATCCCATCACCCAGACTGCTGTTTCAAAAATTTCCAATCACCCCTCAAAAATTGGAAAGTTTTAGCTGACTGCAATTTAATTTGCATTTTTATGTTGTAGTAAGCTTAATCAGCCGACTTGCATACAAAAAAAATCTCAGCTTCCCTGTGATTTTTTTTTTGGGACTCAAATCACATGCTACGACAAAATGGGGCGAGGTAAAATAACCAGTAATGAAATACGCAATTTGATTGTTGACAAGCACTTACAGAAATATTCAGCTCGAAAAATAGTTACTGAATTAAATATATGTCAAAGTGTAGTTGCTGAAAGTGTGACGTTCCAGTTAAATGTAAGTCATGTATGTCCGCCGAGAGGAGGAGGGGGTATCTATCGAAATTTACGTGGTATTTTCGTTTGAATATTAAGTAGATAAGGAATTCCTTATAGTGCGTTGTAGTTGCGTATTATAAGGTATATTTTGTTGTTCTGTTGAAGCTACAAGTGCGTTGCGTAATTAAAGCTACTTGTTGCCATCGTGTGAGCGATCGTAATTAATCCTCTGTTGGAACTGCGGTTGTTAGGAGCTTTTCCAAGATGATCGCCTCAGCTTCCAACGGGGGATTGTTGCGATCGTTTTCACAGAAGTATGAATACGTCACGGTTTTGTTAACTATTTTGTTTATTATTATTCCTTTTTTTTTTTTTGAAAAACTTTTTCTGGACAGTACAGACGTACTTTCATGTTCAAGTGTTCCCGTCTCCAATGTTTGAATGCGTGGACATGGAGAGGGAAGTTCTCTCAATTATGTTTGTAGATATACTTATTTAGTTTTATTAAGTAGTTATGATGTCTTCCAGGAAAGTGGTTTCTGATCACTCTCTGCCGCCAGGAAAGTGGTTTTCTCTCCTTTCCTGACCTGCTCTTTCTGTCTTTGACGTTAGTCTCAGCAAAGGGTATAGCAAAAGTTTTACATTCATTGTTAGTATTATTCCTTTAAAGAAATTAAAAAATAAAACCTCACTGATTTTAAACAGATTTAGGGTAATGGGGGGATAGGAAGAGGGAAAAGATTCACTCCCTATCCACACCAGATCAGGCTATGGCAATTTCATTCTTTTGATATGTCGAGCAAAAACGACCGTCCGAGCAATCATGCCCGTTGCTAGCCTTGGGGCAAATTTTGACACGAGTGATATCTGTGCACTTTTTCCATTTGGTGTAACGCAATGGGCACTTGTAACAAGTGTGTACTAAACTTTACCTTGCAGTGCAACCAGCACAGGCTTTCCAGCCTAAAGAATTAAACTTTCGAATAGCTTATTACAAATGCATCATATGACTACTGTTATCTATAAGTGGGAGCTTCTCATCTATTCCTGCTAAAATTCTGTACTGAATAACGAAGTGTTGTTGAAAAGATGAAATAGCAAAAACTTTATGAACATTTTATGTTTTTCTGGATTATTTCTTATTTACGTTTATAAAACAATTTTTAATTATTTAACTTTTTTAAAATCTGATCTGGCTTTACTGCAGTTGAACCGAATAAACATGAATTGAAGTGAATTAAAGAAAAAATAAAAGTGAGGTGAATTTTTGTTTAGTGTTATGATTAGATTGTTCATAACCATTGATATAATCATTCAATTAAGTTGTCAGTGAATTTTTAATGTGTGAATGTTAAATCTAGTTAAATAAAAAATATTTTCGTTGATTTAGGAGTCCATAGTGCTGTTTCTATTGATAAACTCAAAGTTGGTAGATATTTTGCAACACAAAAGATGGAGAACAGAGTTTCCGACTGGTTTCGCTATTTATTCCCGGCTTTATTAAGGATACACATAAGGGGATATCAGCCTTTATATACGAAAAATATGGACAGAATGAGAATGTGATTGGATGAAGAACTAACAAATAGTGAAAAATAAATAAATAAAAATCATCGTGTGGATAAGAGAACCAATAGTAAAAAAAAGTACATGGGAATAAAAACAAAAATAAAAAAATACAAAAACAAAAAATGGAGGATCATGGTAAAAACGGAAATAACATGGTAAAAATCAAATCGTGGACCTAGTAGAAGACTTGTACAACATTTAAATATACAAACAAAGGAAAAAGAATACAAAATACAAAAAATAAATAAATTACAAGATATCAGATAAAGAATTTAAAATAGAATAAATATCAAATACAGTTTGGCAATTGAGGAGGTGATCTGGAGAGGCAGTCTTAGCTTTAAAGATCTCAATAGCTTCGAGAGTGGCGGTCTTAGATGGGTCATTGCATAGACGGTCATTACTTCTTGTTCTTTCGGGGCATGTCCAGTGTGAGTAAGATGGTTTCGTGTAATGAGATTTATTGTCATGTCCACATGCTCCTCGAAACGGATACTGAAATTGCGGGTCGATAGGCTTATGTAATACTTATCGCAAAACCCGCAATTTAATTTATAAATGCCGGAATAGGAGAACTTGTCGGTGTCGGTATGGACAGGAGGATTTAGAGAACGAAAGCATGGGGTTGATGAGCGGAAGGAAACTTCCGGGCCAAGTGAGGAAAGGAAATTGGAAAGGCAGGAGAAATGAGGACTAACGCAACGCAAGGATACCCATTTTTTGGATGGGGATAGGTCAGGTGGTCTAGGGTTGGAGAGGGCAAGTTTCCTTCGTTGTAGAATACGGGAGAAGGTGGCAGAAGACTATCCATTCTTTAAGGCGAGGGTGCATATAGTGCGGAATTCGGTGGCACAGGAAGAAGATCTAAGGGGTAACTTGAGGGCATGGTCGATGAAGAAACAGAGGGAGGTTTGTTTATGTATGGGTGGGGGGGGGGGTGATGAATATGAACAATGGGTCAAATTAGAGGATGTGGTGAGTTTATGGTAGACAGAGAAGGAAAAGTGGTGGTTAGAGGGATCGTTAATTATGAAGATATGGAAGAGAGTGGTTAGATTCAACATCAAAGGTGAACTGGATGTGGGATGAGAAAGTGTTAAAAAGGTTAGCAATGTCAATGGGTGAGGTAAAACAGGAATCAAAAATGATTAAGATATCATCGACGTATCGAAAATATGAAATAATGGGAGAATTAGAGAGGAGGGGAGAGACAAAGATCAGTTCAAGTTGAAGAAGAAGAAGACTTCGGAAAGGAAGCTACTCAACGGGAACTCCATTCCTCAGCCGGACGGTTGGGAGTAGAAAGTATTGTTAAAGGAAAAGTAAGTCTGGGTAGAAATGACAGAAAGGATAGAAATGAGGTCGACAGAATCTTGAGGGGGGAAGGAGGATGAGAGCAGGGACATTAGTATAAAGGTTAGTAATATCGAGTGGCACGAGGGAATGGTGTTCGTTAGTGTTGAAGGAGGACAGAGATTCCGTAAGGGTAATGGAATTCTGGAAATTATAGGTGTTCGGCAAAAGCTTAAGGTTGAAAAGGAATGAGGAAAGGGTCTTAGCAACATAATGGGCAGCACGGGGGTGTAATTGGCAACTGGTCTTATGGGCTTGTGTATTTTAACGAGGGCATTAAGAATAGGAGGATGGGGGTTGGGTCGGATGAGGTGTCGGAGGTGTTTACATCGGGAGGATTTGTTTACAGCAGAAATGATAAGACTTGTGAAACTTAAGGGTTGGATCGGAAGGCAAGATAAAAAAACTTATTAGATGAAAAGAAGTCACCTTGGATATATATACAGATCGGTAAAGGATAACAAATGCGTTTCTTTTGTCTGCTTTGACGATTAGGGCATCGGCTTCGGCTAATTTCTTCTTTATAGTGAGGGCAGCAGTCGCATCATTGCGTTGTTCAAGGATATCATGGCGGAAGTGGCATCATTTTATGATTCGTGGATGGTGGGCAGTCTTGTTGAGGCAGGAGAATTACGGCTCGTTCGGTGTCCGCAATGATAGCGTGGAGATCAGGTTGGGTAGGACGTCTATGGACGACGTGCTTAAGGCCCCTGTTCAGAAGGGATAGCTCGTTGTCAGAGAATTGGATAAGTGTCAGGTTGACAATATTGTCATGTAAATAGAATTCACAAGGAATGTTAGTGGAACGTGTGGGAAGTAACAGACGAAAATCTTCTGGCTTCTGGCACAGCGTCAGGAACTTATGTTCTTTAAACGACTGAAGCCAGAGTTCATCCTCTTCCATTAGTGGCATAAGAACACTGGGAGGTACGATTGAAGAGATATGTAGATGGAGCTTGAAGACATCTTCATTCAGGCATTGTTCAAGAACAAGTATCTTGATATCATCCGGAACAAGTCAACTGCTGCATAAGCCGCGAGATCTTCTGCCATACGTACTTGGGTAAGCCGAGCTACTTCAATCCTTTACTCTAAAATACAACAAGTAAATCTTTAGTAATTCTGTATCTATTTCAATATTAGTTCAACTTCTTTGCAATAAAAAAATTCTTGTTTATTTGATTTTGGTGTTCATTTAGTGAAAATCAATGGAATTAAAGTCCATTTGGATTTAATTAATTTAGATATTCAATTGGATGAGAAGTGGAAATACACAGTGGATAAATACATGATGCAAAAAAAAACAAACCTCTTGTCCACAAACGTTTTAATGGGCGAATACGTGTTTCGATCTCTTTGAGATCATTATTAAACGCAAAATAGGGAAACGAACAAAGCAAGCTATTTATAAGAAAAAGAGGGGCCCGTTGACACTCTCCAAAGGACCAATCAACGAACACGTCGAACGTCCAATGGGAGAGTCAATCGATACCTCGTACAAAATAAAATGAAATAAAAGCGTGGACCTAGGAGAGATATAACCAGAAAAACATAATACAGATTCCAGACAACTGGTAAGAATTATACAACAGAAAAAGGTTATACAAAATCCAAAATTATACAAAACAATATTACCAAAATATACAGTACAGATTCAAACAACTGGCAAAAGCTATACAATAGAAAAAGGTTTACAAAATCCAAATATACAAAATTAAAATACTAAACTATACAATCTAAGAACTGCTATTTAACAACAAAATACAGTAAGAAAACAAAATTTAAAAAAAAATTCAAGGAAACAACTAAAAAGTTAAGAAATCTTAAGCAAATTTAATAAAATAGAATTGCCGAGGGGACCTGAGTCATTGTTCAGCGGTATTCTGGGGTCCTTTTTCCCGATCTCCAAGTCTCGTATGCATCCAATGAGTTCCTGTTCCTTACGAACCTAAGTAAACGGCAATCCTTTAACAAAATGGCGTGACCCGTTTCAAGCATGTGCTTGGCAACTGTGGATCTCTCAGGACGATCAAACCTGGCGTGAGCCGTATGTTCCTTTAACCTGGTTTTTATTTTGCGGCACGTGGCTCCTTGATAGGTCTTGGGACACTAGCTGCAAGCCTGTGGCAATGGTGGGGTTTTGTCTTTACGGTTTCCGAGAAGGTTTTTCAAAGTATTAGGATTTTTGTATGCTATGGACAGCTGTGCTTCCTTAAAAATTGCCTGTAAGTTGACGTTGAGTCCGCTATTATAGGAAATGGGCAATCTGAATTTGGCATCCTCGTTGCTGCTGAGTTTTGTGGAATCTCTAACTAATTTCACAAAACTTCTTCTCCTGACCAGATCTTTAACCAATTCAGAACTGTAGCCATTGACGACTGCTATATTTTGGATGCGTGCGATTTCGGCGTCAAACCTACACTTAGACAAGGGGATGTTTAAAGCTCACTCTACTCGAAAGATGAAAGAAGCCAATTTTTGGCCCCAGCAACGGTTGGAAGACTTGTGTATATACATGTCTGTGTGTATAGGTTTCCGATAAATATCAAATTCCAACCTACTGCCTGTCTGTATAATTTTCAAATCGAGGAAAGGAAGCATGCCCTCCTTCTCCCTTTCCATGGTAAACTGAATGGTCGGGTAGTGACTTTAGAGATAATCCAGGAAAACCTGTAGGTCAACCTTTTTAGTATCGATGATCGCAAAAACATCATCTACGTATCAATGCCACACTTCGGGGAAGTATGAACCGGAGGAACTAAGTTTTGCCTCAAACTTCCTCATAAAAATATCCGACAGTATAGGGCTTAAGCAACTCCGCATAGGAGTTCAGTGCTCCTGCTAGCCTATTTTAGGAGGGTGCTGCACCCTGCCGAAGAGTAGTGCACCCTGTCACGAGAGTAGTGCGCACGTTCCCAAAAACAGTGCTTTTCCGCGAAAATGGTGCTTATCAATTTGCTCTTGCTCTTCAATGTATCCTTCCGCCTGACTTTATTAAACAGAAAGCACACAATGGGGAACACGCATGAAAATTAAAAAAAATTGTTTTCGATAGTATTTGTTATCAATATCAAGGAATGATAATTCGTTTTTTCTAAAAATGTATAGTTATTTTTTAAAAAATTTGAAAGATAGGACCTCATAAAAACGCTACGTCATAGCACTCTGTGCCGTGACGTCACGATCCTCCTGTTATCCTGAGTCTATGGCTTTCTCCTACGTTGACAGTACTAAGTCTCCTGAAAATATCGACAAGAAAAACGTGTACAAACCCAGATAGTGTTTCGTACCCATCTCTACAAACACTTCAAAATCGGTACCTGATAAAAGATTTGTAACAGGTCCCAAAAACCCTGAGAAAAGAAATAAATTATTTTCAGCAGCGAGAAAGCATAACACTCGTCACGCTATCGGAGAGAAATCGACAATGTATTTTTGCGAAGACCATTTCGACGAAGGCTTTTTATTTAATATTTTTAATGCATATCATGTATGTAATTAAATAAAAGCACATGTGCATTATATCATGTAAAAAATTCAAAAACTTTTCAATAAAATACTAACGGGAGGGGGGGTCCAAAGAAGATTGGGAGGGGGGAGGGGGATTGAATAACATATTTTTTAACTTATTTATTTTATTTACTGTGAGCACTATATGTCTCCCCAGTTACAATGTTCACTAAAATTTACAATTTCACAAGTTAAAAGTTTTTCAAATATTTTAAAACTTGCGATATACACTATGTGAAGTACAATAAAAAAAGAAAAAAAATAAGCGAGAATAAACTTTTTATTAAGATTTAAAATATAACAAACTTTCGGAATATTACTGTACAAAAATATATTTAAGCATATCAGTAGCCGCTTAAATATATATATTATTTGTATAGTACATTCCAAAAAGTTAGCTTTATTTATTTTAAATCTTAAAAAATAAGAGATCGGCTTTTATTAGTTTCAGATATGCTATCTAAACCAATAAACGGTCGCCTTTCTTCGAAAGACACTATACGATGGCTTGCCACTACGATTTATTTATTTAAATATACATGAAAAAAATTATTCGTAATACACTTTTACGTATTATGTTTACAAAATTCATACGGTATATACTTATCACATTTCATGTGTGAGGGTTTACGTTTCGTTTAATCATTAAGCTCGAAACCAGTGTAGCAGTGTATCAAAGCAATATGGCCAATCGCATCCCCACTAAATAAGAAAATTATAAACATTTCCTTCAAAATAAGAATAGTTTCTTCCCGAACTTTAGGTTTACAGGCATTTAAAATTTTTTTGGAAGCTCTTAGTAAAGAATGAGAATGTAAGCCAAGGAAATGGCTTTAGTCTCTCGAACTTTCGACCGAAACATAACGTTCGTCACTTCTAAAAAAAATCCGCAACATTCATGTCGATCTTCGGCAAAAACTTTTTGATATCCTGAGTCGGTCCTGGTAATTTTCTGTTAAGTAAAAAAAGAAAAACTATGACGAAAAGAAAGCGATGATGTGAAATATGAATCTTATTCAATAAACAATAGCGTGAAGTATAGGATAGCAGGTGGATCGTGACGTCAAATCAAGGAAAACCAATCAGAAATCGTTTTCAAATGGGGCATGGTTTCGCATTTTTAAAATCAAATTTAATAAATTTTGAAAAGTTATCATCGTTTTTATGTTCAGCGTGTCCAAATCTATAAAAAACAATTGTTATTTATTAAAAAAAAAAAATTCCATGCATGTTCCCCATTAGGCTTAGCCCTATCTCTGCCCTCGCCCCCCTTCCCTATGAGATGCCTTGACACTGCATGATGTGCCCTCTTGCTGCAGTTGACACCCTGCCCTCTGTCAATTTTAGTGAGACCACTGGGAGTTCCTGCAGCCATGTGGTGAAATTCACCTTTAAACTGGAAATAATTGTTGTTAACACAGAGTTTACAAAGTCTAGTTATTTCTGAAATCACCGTTGTCTGTCAGGACAGAATGCAACAACTCAAGAGTATCTTGAATTGGCAAGTTTGGAAATAAAGAGGTGATGTCGAAGGAAACCAAAATGCAACTATCGGAAACGTTAACGTTCTTCAATTTATCCACAAGGTTGACACTATTTTTGACCAGAAGGTTCAACGGGTCAATGTCAGACGGTTCCTAAAAAACCCGCTAGAAACTTAGCTAATTCATATGTTGGTGCGGAAATGTTCGAGATAATAGGACGGAACTAGTATCCGGTTTGTGTATCTTGGGAAGCATGTACAACTTGGGAATGACAGGGTTAGAGATAGATAAACGACGTGCCGTGGGGGATTGATCAAGTTCTTAAACGATTTTAAAGCAGCCTTAACACGTCTAACCAACTTTGGTACGGGGTCCTTTTTAATCTTAGTGTAAGGGCCATCAGCTAGGAGTTGAGAGACACTAGTGAAATAATCGATTTGACGTAGGATGACTATAGAGTTCCCCTTATCCGATTTTAAATAAAAACAGCATTTGTTTCTAAGAGACTTGAGTGCAGCTAAGTTCTTAAGATCTATAATGGTATTAGTGAAATTTTTCTTTAACTGTTGTGCGCAAGCGGTCCTAATTGCTTGTCTTTTCATCTGAGGTATAAATTTAATACCGCTTTCTATATCACAATAATATTTTCTAGGTCAAAAGGCCCCATTCAAATAGAAAATTTCAAACCTTTCGACAGGAGGTTGAGTTCCTCTTCCTTAAACTCAAGATCCGTTTAGTTGATAACGTATTTGGCTGAAACGGCCACGCAGTTTTGTTAACCGTAGAATGCTAACCATACGTCTTGTAGACGTAGTTAAAAATTTAAACATCAGTTGCTGCGCTTGACCTTGAAAGACTGCCCTCTACCTCCAGGTATGCATCATCAAACAAGCATTCTTTCGAATAGTGGTGTTTCAGTTGTCCAGCTTGCATATCAATAGCGTGTATTGACTGTTTTCGTAAACATAGTGCATCTTTTAGACGTAGAGTTAGTATTAAACGTAAATTTTTGTTCGTCTCTTGGATGTGTTGTTATGAATGATGGAGCTTATTTATATCCTCTGAGATGTATTAGTTATTATTAATTACAAGCACTTGTATTAATACAAACTAATATTGTTTTGGATTTTGTAGAAGAAAAAAAAAATTGATAATACTATAGGAAGTCTAAATATAAATAAGTCTTCAGGAATTGACGGAATTTGGGCAAAGGACATTAGAAGTAATGGTAAAGGTTTTGGTAAATATTTACTCATTTATATAATGTAATATTGAAGACAAATGAATGGCCAGAACAGATGAAAATGTCAAGGGTTAGGCCAATCTATAAGACATTAAAAAAAAAAAAAAGATTTAAATACCGTAAATGCCCGATTATAAGTCGCCCCCGAATATAAGTCGCACCCCCAAATTTAAGGTAAATTTTGGTACAAAATTTTTTTTCCCCTTAAAATTCAAGCCATGACATCATAATCGATAATGCTAATTACATCACTGAAAAATCAAAACAAACACACTAAATGCAATGTTGAAACTAGTTTATTTACATAAAAAACAAAAAAAGGTATCAAAAGTTCATTCCACGTCTCTTCCGTCAGCTCCATATCAGTGTCCCAAACTGGACTGTCCTCTTGTTCTTACGCCAGTCTCTGACATTCTTCTCAGATACAGAAAACGCCCTTTCAGCAGCTCTATTCCCATGCACCTCTGCGTACGCAATAGTTTTCAGCTTGTAACAAGCTTCGTATGAAGAGCACTTTCATTTAAGACCACGATTATCCATTGATATATCCTGCAGATGGTGAAAATAAAATGTAAATTTGAAAGCATAACCTTAAACAGGAAGATTTATTTTTAAATTATCTTATTAAAAATAAAACATATATTAAATTAATGGCAATAATAAAGTTGAATGATAATAGTAAAAGTAGACGTTCATACTTACCAACGAAATCTGGAGAAAAATCGGACAGCGTTATGGATCAGCGTTTAAGAAGTGAATAGCTTGGAGTAAGTGACCTGGTTTGTGTTAAACTTGAAATGCAACATCGAATCAAAACATGGATGTTTAATATCATATGATAGTTGAAATTAAAATATCAATATTTCAATATTATCGAGGAAAATACAGCGATGTCGTTCCTATTTCGCATTTTTTTTCGGCTGATTTTGTACAATTCTTTGGTTTTTTGTAAAATTCCCTGACCTCTTCCGGTCGCTAATCACCCTGTTATTAAAACTTATAATTAGAAAAATTCTCTCTCTCCCTTCCCGCCAAAATGTTGGGGACAAAGAGAAAAGATAAATAATATTCTGTAGTCGATAAAACAATAGTAAATACATATTAATTTAATAAAATTGAAGTGCTGTGACATATACCATAAGTTAACTTCGTTTGAAGTTCATCAGGATAAAATGCAACTCCGTGGCTGTGTTCGTTAATTTATTCAAAATGGCGGCATGCGAGGCAAAGTCGTGTTTATATCTCCTTCGAAGTTAGTTTCCTCGATATTTTACATAGATAATTAATTTTCTATAGGTGATTACTGTTAAGAATAATAAATTTATCAAATAAATATCTGTTTAAGTGGAATAAAATAACTACTTGTTTGCTATTCAATCAAACATGGCAACAGCTGGTATCGAAACAAACTATATCAACATCGATAGGTAGCCCATCGACAGGTAATTTTTGCTAGGCTCGAGTAAACGTCGCACCCCTGTTTTTTCACTCAAAATTTGGTACAAAATTTTGCGACTTATATTCGAGCATTTACGGTAATAATCGACCAATATCTATACTTTCTATTATTATAATAAAATTTTATAACATTGCTTTAAAAAAAAATTGAGGAATTGTGGAAAAAGAATAATATTTTGGGAAAGAAATATATGGTTATAAAAAAATAAATCAACCCAAAATTTATAATTGGATTTGACACAAAAATTAAATAAATCCTTTCATCATGGTCTTAATTCAGCAGTTATTTTTTTTGATAAATCCTGGGATTTGGTTAATCGTGATATTTAGTTTTTATAATTTTTGAAAGGAATGTATACAAATAGAATGCAAAAAGTAAAGGTAAATAATCCTGAAAGTTCAATTTCTGAGATCACAAATGGTATTCCACAAAGTTTAATATTAAGTCCAATTTTTTTTTCCAAATTCTAAAAAGATCTCTTTTCGTTTGCCTTTTAAAACATTTTAAACTATAAAATTCGTTTTTATACATATTTTTTTCCAAGTATTCTTATATCGATTGTTTTTTTTAATCTTGCCTTAACTAAAGAGTAGTTAAATATTTAATAAACAATTTTTATAATAAATATTTTTCTAAATTACTTGTTATATAATAAATAAATACCCAAAACTCCTTAATTCAATCAATACAACTAATCATAACTGCATTTCAACGCGATGTATATCTGTTAGTAACAAGGATATGCTGCTCATGGTTAGTATTCTAGGGTTAAAGGATTGCAGTTTACTTAGGTCCATAAGTAAGAGGAACTCATTGGACGCATACGAGACCTTGAAGATCGGGAAATAGGATCCCAGAATACTGCTGAACAATGACTCAGGTCCCCTCGGCGATTCTATTTTATTAAATTCGCTTAAGATTTCTTAATTTTTTGGTCGTTTCCTTGTACTTTTTTTTGAATTTTGTTTTCTTACTGTATTTTGTTGTTAAATAGCAGTTTTTAGATTGTACGGGGTTGTGCATAACCTTTTGCTAGGGGGCTGCGACTTAAACCGCAGCGTTGTAGCACATTCTTATGACGCTTCGGCAGAGAGTAGTTCATTTTGCGTCTATTGGTATCAAACAAATATGGCGGGTTTAATAAATGACAGTGAAGAGCAGCGTTTCATGGATAGAGTTCGTGCAAATGCATATCGAGAGACAATGGAAGCAGGTGCGTCTTTTATTAATCGCAAATGGGTTGCGAACAAGTTAAACCGATCGGATAGATGGGTGACAGACAATTGGAAGAAAGGTTATGATAACTGCCATGCCGAATTTGCTGAGGGTAGGCCCGAGAAATTATCACAGGAAAGCAAAAACATCATTGCTAATAACAGTGGCAAAAGACGTCGCAGCTGTGTCAACGTTGCACAAGAAATTAAAACCGAAACGGATGCGTGCTGTTCGAGAAGCAGGTGGTGGCCACACTAAATATTGATGTGATAAAAGCAGAAATAAACGTACTTTTTGATTATCAACCGCAGAACATTCCACTTAGTTTTGTTTATTTTCCAGACCCCTAGCAAAAGGTTATGCACAACCCTGTATAGTTTAGTATTTTTATTGTGTATATTTGGATTTTGTAAACCTTTTTCTATTGTATAGCTTTTGCCAGTTTTTTGAATCTGTACTGTATAATTTGGTACATGTAATATTGTTTTGTATAATTTTGGATTTTGTATAACCTTTTTCTATTGTATAACTCTTGCCAGTTGTCTGGAATCTGTATTATGTTTTTCTGGTTTTATCTCTCCTAGGTCCGTGCTTTATTTCATTTTACTTTGTACGAGGTATTGATTGACTCTCCCATTGGACGTTCGACGTGTTCCTTGATTGGTCCTTTAATGAAAGTCAACGGCCCCTCTTTTTCTTATAAACAGCTTGCTATGTTCATTTCCCTATTTTGTGTTGAATAATGATCTCAAAGAGATCGAAATATGTATTCGCCCATTAAAACGTTTGTGGACAAGAGGTTTGTCTTTTTTGCATCATTCAATTGGATATCGATGGTAATAATTTTTCACTATCTCCAACTGCATCTGCATTTAATAAAACTGAAGATTTAATCCTTTTGTTGGTTTAATCCCAAATTATTTGATAAATTTAACCAACATCGTTGCTTGGAGGGGTTTAAACAGCACAATCAGAGATTAATAAACTCTCTCTGGTGGTGAACTCTCATTTATGAAAATACCCAATTCTGATAAACACAACAAAGATGGTAATTTAACAATACTGTCACTTCATGGAGAAGATAATGATGAGACTGAAGATATTCATCAAACATCATAGTTACAAAGTAGAAAAGAAAATTTTTTGCTTGTGTGATCCCTGATTAGAGTCCAGATAGCAGAATTTTTCCTTCCCTTAATACTCAAAATTGTCCTCAGTATCGTGTGGTGACTCGCAGAGCCCCCACATGTTCTCCACCCATGGATCAATCCTGTTGGAATATTTATTTAGTATAACTTGTGTTTTCTTAGTAACCTTTATTAAATCTAACCTAATTACTTTCCTATTGTTGTAAGTGGATTTGCTATTCTTGAGAAGGGATGGTGCAATTATTAAGCTTGAGCATAGGTTTTGTTGTGTAAAAGTTCTTGTGTGTTTTGGCCTTCCTTCCATGGACTTCGGAACGAACAGTTGGATATAAGATACGAGGAAGGAATTCTTGGGACAAGGAGGAACGAGTCTAGCCATCTGGTTATTGTTGCAAGTGTATTATGAATTGAGGACTTTTATGTCCTGTGTGATTTGCTGGTGAATTAATAGAGGTAACTGGGGAGGCAGTGGCCTGGTGGGCTTGCACTGAACACAACCTCTGTGAAGTTAAGCTACATCAGGCACGGCTGGTCACTGGATAGGCGACCATCAGTGACAGATAATCTTCATCCCCCCAGCTGCTGCGACCATCATACAGCAGTCGTGAATCCAGGTCCATCCAGGGACCCAACTCGTCGACCTCTGGCCACACAGGCCCTGGATGGACTTATTGGATCCCAATTCGTAAATAAAATAAATAAATAAATAAAAATATTTGTAGCAATGCTTTTAACATCGTTGAAAATTAAATATCAACTAGACAGATCCCGTCAACTGAGACTGAACAGTTATTAACCATTGTGTTTTTTTTCTATTTGTGGAATCGAACGTCATGAAATTGGGTCTACCGTAGAAGGGACTCGAGATAGTGTTCCATTGATCTTGTTTACATTGTGTGTCCAAGACTACAGGTAATTGTTTATCACATTATTGAGATTGAAAGGAATTGAGGCAATAAGTCCTTTATTGATCGAATTGCATATTCTTGTGAGTTTGTTATCAAGGTCGGTTCCGAATGTTTTGAAGACTGACATTTCCCCTTAAACCTTGCAAGGCTTATGGACGATTCCACTGACGCCAAGGTTATCCTGGAAAAGTTATATGTTTTATGTATGTTAGACTATAAGTGGGAAGGGTCACCAAGAAATTAATTGTTGAATAAAGCCAAGATCTGTTATACAATTCGTAACTCTCCATTCACGAGGGCTTGTGAACTCAGGACCATTCCTGAGTTGTGCACTTTTGAAGTGGAATCAAACACTTGAAGTCGCGCTTACAACAATCATCACCAATTCAAAGTAAGTAGTGGATTATTGTTGAAGCAGTCATTGTTGCCACGTACAAAGAAAACTATAAAATGTTCTTCAATTCTATGTACAGCGTGGCTATAATTAAAGTGACACCATTTAGATCCTTCTAGCGGCCGTTATGGTAATCAAATTTTGACGAAACTTGAGATATATGTTATACAGACCATGGGTAAGAGAATTTTGCAATAAAAAAATTAGTTCACATTTTGACCGCTATGTCAAAATATGGCGCATGAATAATAACAAAAACAAGTTAGAAGCAGAGAAATTTATAAAAATCAGAGCATTTGTTCAATGTGAATTCCATTTGTGTCAAAGACATGTTCAAATCGCATTATTGCATGTTCCACAGCAGAGCGAAGGGTTTCCTGAGAAATCGCAGTGATATGGCGTGTTATGCTTGCTTTCAATTCAGGGACAGTCGATATTCAGGGAGGCCATGCAGTTGGAAAAGTTCTCGAAATCACCTGATCATCTCCAAAATGAGCATGAAGTAGTTCCGTCACTTTCCTTCAATGTGGGGTGTTGCACAATCTTGCATAAAGACAGTAGTGTCTAAACACTGTCTTTCTTGTAAAGCAGGAATGACTGCAGTAACAAGCACCAGTGATTGAACATCTTTTAGTGCCTTGAGGAGTGTTCTCTTCCAAGAATGAAATGTGAAGTGAATCCACACCATTCAGTCATGTAATCAGAGTGCAAAAGCTTTTCATGCACAACCATGGGCTTTTCAGTACCCCAGATGCGACAGTTTTGAGCATTCACTGCTCCGTCTAGTGTGAAATGCGCTTTATCTGACCACAAAATGTTCAATGGCCATGCATTATCGACAGCTATTATAGCCAGAAACTAGAAAGCAAAATCAGTGTGTTTTTCCGGATCTTCATGAAGCAACTTTTGAACCACCTGGATCTTGTATGGATACCACTTTAAAACTGAACGCAAACTTTTTGTACCGTAGGCCACGGAATAAACAAATCACGTGATACGGCTCGAGCACTTGCTGAAGCATACTGGGAACTTCAAGCACTCTCCACTACATCAGCAGCAACGTCTTCCAGTCTCATTTGCAATTCGTTTCTGTCCTCTCCCTGGCAGCACACCCAACTCACCAGTTTCTTCAAATTTCTTAATCATCTTTTTTAAACCATTAATGAACATAGGCTCATATCGCAAGTTTTTCAAACGTCGATATCCTTAGTGCAGCAGAAGCATTATTGCATTTCTGGTAAAACAACTTCACCAATAAAGCTCGATCCTTTTTAGCTAAAGCCATCGTGAAGAATGATTTTTACATTCTTATTGTACTTATGCAAATAGTATACATCATTTTATTAACAGGACCTATTTAAAGCAATAGAGTATACTCTATCAGGGTTGCATCTAGCAAAATGGCAGGGCAGGGAAATGAACAATAATTAGGGCACATTTGGTCAGAAAGTAGGGCAAGTCGGACACATAAGCGCACATTATAATGGTTAGTTTAAATAAATCCAACGAAAAAGGTCAGGGTGCGCTCAGAAAGGGCAGAGCGCATTGAAAAAAGGCAGGGCGCTGCGCCCTTCTATTCCAGCCTAGATGCAACACTGTCTATTAATAAAAAAAAAATCGTGAATAACCCACAATATTCAATACAGGGCTAGAATAAATGGATAAGTAAAACAGGTGAATTTACAATTTTTTTAAATGACTAAAGCCTGTTTCACAATTAAATCGCCCGCATTTGCCCCAGCGAATCCGCACAGGATGCGAATACTAGCGCTCCGCTAGCAAAGCGGGCGATTTAACAATTTTCCGTTTCCATTTCACAATTAAATTCGCGGTCGCATTAACTATCTCCTGATTGGTTCATTCTACGAGCGGTTGGAAACTGTATCCCGAATCATAGCCTACATGATAAGAGAATAGGCTTATCATGTAGGCTATGCCCGAAGCAGGGTCTTTTAAACTTTTAAGCAGGGTAGATTAAAAGACCCTACCCGAAGGAATACTAAGCTGTCATAATACGCCCAAGTGGATTTGTATATTTCTTCCGTTTTTGTTACTTCTCTCCAAAATAATTAATAAATAATAAATAAAATCAAAATGAAACTAGAAATATAAAATAAAATAAAAAGCCGACGTTTCGGATAGAGACTATCCTTTATCAAAGCAAAAAGGATAATTCTCTAAAGGCAATTAGAATATTTTATTTATTATTTAATAATTATTTTGTTAATTATTATTATTATTATTATTATTATTATTATTATTATTATTATTATTTATTTTTCATTTTTATTTAATAACTTATTTATTGTAGGTTATTGTATTCCAGGGTTTTTGTGTCTCGTTCTTTTCTCTTATAAATAACCGTTCATTACTTCTCTCCAACTTTTCCCCCTATAGTTCTGTGCGAACCTGAAGCTTCCTGATTGGTTCAAGCTATCGCGAATTCGCTAAATTTCAGAACCTGTCTGAATTGAAAATTTCGCCCGCAAAGCAATTGCGAAGAGCAATGCGGGCAATTTCCGCTAATTGTGAAACGGCAGTATGTGCGGAAAATCTTCGCCTCGGTTGCGATTTCCGCATTCGCCTGTTTTTCGCCCGCAAACAGTAATTGTGAAACAGGCTTAAGAGTACTTTTATTAACCAATTATATTATGCATTTTTGTTTTTGAAATTTAGTTTCTTAGTCTTCACTTGGAATCTATTAAAATTATTTTTTATTTTATAACTTATTAAAATTTTTAATAATGAAAGCAAATATTGGATATTTTTATAAGTAATCGGAAGACATATTTAAGACTGGTAAAATATGACGAACCGAAATAAGAGGTTGTATGTGGATATTGACAATGAAATAACGACAAAATAACTCTTTAACCACAACAATTTTATAAAACAAAAGAAAATACAAAAGGAAAAAATAAATACATGACCTGTAATAATAGGTCATGATAAAATGAATAAAAAAGAGATAAAAACAAAAATAATAGATACAATAGAATAATAGGTCAAAAAATAATAGATAAAAACAAAATCAAAATAAAAAAGCTCTATTTTATTTTGATTTTGTTTTTATCTATTATTTTTTAATTGTTTTTGTTTATTATATCTTATTTTTTAATCATTTTGTATTTTTAATTAATAACTATTATTTAAAAGAAAGAAAGAAATTTTCTTCTACATTTGATTCCAGTGGGTAAGAAGATGCTGATTGACAATGACCGTTTATCTATTTGAGAGCAATGAATGATTTCTTATGGCTTGTCACAGGATGATATGTTAAGCTGACTGGGAAGGAGTTAAAGTAGTCCACTAAATGATCAAGTTAGAAGATATTTAATCACACCTAACTGAAATGAGTGATATAAAAATTGCGAGAGGAAATTAAATTAATAAACAGGAGGGCGGCTACATCCATTTACGTCATGTCAATGCCAATCCTTTACTCCCACAAAATTCCAAAGAAGGTAACAATAAATGCCTTATGTATTTATATGAACTTTGGAATTAATAACATTATCTTGCAAAGAGGGGAAATATTTTGGAAATTAAACTCATAAAAAGAATAAAAAGTTATAATAATTTGACAGTTCCGATTCCAACAAGAGGGAAATTATTTGATAAAAATCACGTGTAAAGCATGCAATCTTTATTTTATAAAACATTTGGTATTGAAAAGGGCTGGTTTATGCATCATGGTTATTTTTTTGGCTCTAGTTTAAAAAGGTGAATTGTATTTAAACTTATTTTCTAATAGGTATAAAATGTTTAGCAATGATTTGCATCTTCTTCATAATCAAATGATTTGAGAATGTTTTAGCCTACGGAATAACAAGGTGCCATATATAACGGATTTCGATTATAAAACTCTTCTTTTGCCATCAACAAATGTTCTTTTAACGTTTATTTTCTATCAATAAGGAATAGCAAGTTTATTAATAGCAAATCTTCACTGGTCATTTTTAAAGGGAGTGGTCGACGCTTTGGTAGCTTTTTTCCATACTTAATCCTTCCTTTATAAGGCAATTTAGGTCGAGCAGTGTTCAGTGTGTTTTCGGATGTAAATAAACTGCCCCCAGCATCAAAAGCGAAAGCCTCTTTACTATACTTCACTAAATGGAATTTATGCAAAGATATACATAAACACCCCCGAAACAGATCTGCCAAATTTTTGTATTTTTAACATAGTTTATAACCATAAATGAATTAACATATCAAATAACGACCCATTGGAGAAATGAAATCAAGAGCACACGATAATTTTCGAATCGTTGTGTGGGCGCATCTTCCCCTCTGTTTGTGTAAAGAAAAACGGTCTACGAAAGATTTACGTTAAAGTTTTTAAAAAATGAAAAGATTATGAGGATGTCACAAATATTTTCTTATTTTCCCAATATTTTAGCTACAGATCCTTCCTACGCCCTTTAAAACTGTTCTTTTGTCACAAAATCTTTTATCTGCACTAAACACGTGAAGAACTAATCAGAGGCGGTGTCCCGGTATATTTTTTACTGATAGACCGAGAGATTAATTTTTTTTATTCCACTTACCTAATATTAAAAATTACAGGTCACTTACCTCGCTTGATAAAATCTTGGTATATCATATCTCGATTTCGGCTGTGACAATATAATGTGCTGAGCTACAGAATATCCAAAGTATGTATTATCTTCTCCTGTTTTAATAATGGGAATTCTCGGTTCCAAATTAAAGGACCACCCAATAACAATCAAACATGATAAATAAATAGTATACACCACCGATGAAAACATAGTCCTCATAATGTAAATGTACAAATGCCCCACAACCAGCCACAGCCCGTCTTGCTAATTTCACTCTCGGCCCTCAAACGATGAGACAAGATAAAATAGATCGACAGTTCGCTGACTCAATTTTTGTTCATTAAATCTGCCGCGTGATGTCGCTTTCCGCTATAATGACTGCACGTGGGTATTTCCGCTCGCGTTAAGTCATTTCCAAGAAAAAGACATCATTCGCAGTAATAAAATATTATATAAAGGTAAGTTAAAGGAATATCCCAGAGAAAGATCCAAATTAACTGATAATGCTGTCCCTGCGATTTTCGAGAACCCCCCACATTATTTGTCAAAACCGAAACTGGGAACCATTAGGCGTATACCCGATGTTGAAGCGGCAAGATTAGAAGAAGCTATAAAGAATAGCATTGAAGACCACATTGCTTATGTTGGAAAAAATAAATTTACTTCTTTAAAAGACGTAGCAGCTGATCTTCCGGATTTTCAAAAGAAATCATCATACGTACACAGTGAATCAAAAATAATTATTTGCTTTATTGATATATGCGGTCATCAACCTTATGCTAATGATTTTATCACAATTTTAGAAGATTAATCTTTTGATATATATGTTGGTAATATATAATTACAGAAATGCAGAACACCATTTAAATTTGATATTTTGAGCTCCACTAATAAGCTGGAAGATGTAATGTTATTTATACAAGAAAAAAATAGTGAACTCATGGTTGAATCTAAAATTGACAGTGCAATTAAAATTGTAAAATCTTTGCCAAATTATGATGAATCAGATAGTTTAAAGTTTTTAATTCAGCAAATTTATTTATCTCAACAAAGTAAACATAATAGAAGGTATAATAATCAGACAATGATAATCGCTTCCTCCTCTCCAGCTGCATACAATGCAAAGTTAAAATGTGGACTTCTTTTCTTCCCTCATCCTCACAATTTACAGAAGCTAATTTTTAATTTTCAATTGTCCACTTGCAGTCTTGAAAATAATATTCAGTACTTAAAATATGGAATAAAATATTTAAAAAGTCATGAATTATTGGTTAATTTGCTGATGGATAAGATCTATATTCAACCACAGTTTTCATTCAAAGGTGGGCAAATTTATGGTTCAAGTTTTTCAAATCCAACCAATGCAGTTAAAACGGCACAAGTTTTTATGATATCATCTGTGTTTTCAAAACACAGAGATGTTGTTGCAATTGTGCCAGTATCAAATCTTCAAAGTGAGCAGTTAAAATGTATGATAACATCTTTGATAGAAGTTTTAGAAAACGTTGGGTGTACGATTTTAGCATTAATCAAAGACAATAATGCAGTTAACCGAAAAGCGTTTGAACTTTTTGTGCCTCAGCGTATATTAAACCCTGTATACCACATCTCGTAGATCCAACAAGATTTCTTTTTTTTATATTTGATACAGTGCATATATTAAAATGTATAAGGAATAATTGGGAAACCAAGAATAATGAAAATCGCACTTTGGAATTCCCCAATATGAAAGATAATACCTCAATACTGTCAACGGAATATAAACATTTAGAACTTATTTATGAAAAAGAAAAATCATCACTAGTGAAATATGGCCACTCACTTTCATTTAAATCATTATTTCCATCAAGCATACAAAAACAAAATGTGAACTTGGTATTAAAATTTTTTAATGAAAATAATGTAATTGCTCTTAAACATATAGCAAATGATTATCCTGCTGATTTCAATGACGTTGAGGGCACATGCATGTTTATTGATCTTATTGTAAAATGGTGGAAAGTAGTGAATGTTAAAAGTGCTTATGAAGGAGAAAGATTTAATGATGAGTATATGAAGCCAGTCCGAAAGAATTCAGTTATGCAGATGCAATTCTTAAGAGATCTATGCATATGGTTGAAAAATTGGCGCTCAACGATTCCTTTGTCAAAATCTTTAAGTACACAAACATTTCAATCAATGATCCTAACAACTGAAGTGTTTATTCAACTGATACCTTATGTATTTGAGAAATACAACTGTGATTATATTTTGTTAAGTAAGTTTCAGACTGATAATTTAGAAAGTCGTTTTAGCATATACAGACAATTAAGTGGAGCCAATTATTTTATTAATTATGTGCAGCTGCTAGAAAATGAACGCAAAATCCGATTCAAACATGAGTTTTGTTGTCCTTGTACCGTTTGGCGTTCGATGTCTATTTGTGTTTATATCCTGGCTAACGATACCTGTAGTTATGTAAAGATTGTGGTGTATGATGGCCTGTCTCAAGATACAAATTGTACTGACAATAGCGGGGTCACTATTCGTAGCCGGGAACCACAACATCAAACTCCGTCGGTATATGAGGGGTCACTGCTCGTGATCTACAATTCACGGTACCAGATGTACCCAAATGGGAGTAGTCACGTCACCTGTTGTACCAAAAGGGGGTAAACCAATGCCCGAGTTGACAACGCCAGTTGTACTGTTTATTAACAACTAACCCAATTCCTCTCTTAATTGCGTTGTTCATGTAATTCTTATGGTTAATTATCCTAACTACCCCAAACAATATCCCCTCTATCAATGATGAATCCCCCTTTATCAATTGATCTCCAACTTCCCTTTATTACATTGCTTTGTTCCTTTTCCTTTTTCTTTTATAGTATGATGTTTAATCCCAATATGATTACCTGCCCTAAGTCCCAGCTATGGTTCCCACCTTAATTAACCAATATTCCCTCCCTTCCCGTCTTTAAAGAAAGAGGAAACCTTGTAGGATTACAAATGAATAAACTTTATTTTAATAATTATTATCAAAAGGAATCAATATCGCGAAATTAAGTTAGTGAGGTTAGTTAGTTTATCTTAAACTAATCTTAATGTTAACAATAAACAAATATTAAAATCAAGAATGATGTGTCTTTAATGGAATTAAGAGTCCTATGAACAAATTACTTATTCAGTCTTAAACGATCAAACTAAGAGTTTTATGTCCCTCCAATATATTCTCTCTCTCAGACTCGAGCACTATTTTACACACAACCCTTTTATCTACAAAATTTCTGTTAGTTCGCGAAACACACGCGTCGGGCCCAGATAGTTATCAAAAAAAACGTTACTTAGCTGTTCGTTGACCAGTCTCGTATTACTTGTTACGCTCCGCAAACAAGAAGGACGACACGGGGTTCACTCGATACATCCACCGACGACAGCCCTGCTCGAGGTCGGCGAATCACAGCCTGAGAGTGGAAATGCTTCTTGACACGACAAGCACCTTATAACTCACGGCCTGTCACAATAGAGTAACCACTGGTAGGTTCACATTTGCCAGGTGTCCCCTGTTGTAGTGACAGCCGTAGCTCCGTAGTACTCTGTCGCCGCAGTCCCTCGTCGTTTCCCGCCGTCTCGCTCTGCCTTACTCGCACGCTGTACCTTCGTCCCGTAGGCCTAACCTCGCTTTCTTCAGATGAGCGTTCACCTCCTCCATTAGGCCTACCCGCATGGCTTCTTGAAAGTTAGTGCTCTGGTTCACCGTCTCTGATGTGAAACATTCTCTCCGAGACAAGTTCTCGTACGTCAATTTACCTCTTAAGTCCTTCTCACGAACTTGAATAGAATCTGGCAGATACTGCCGTGGAATCATGATACTTCGAAATCCATTCACTTCGTTGGTCAAAGCGAAGTCGATGATAGAGAAAGTATCAGAGCAAAACAAAAGCAAAAAAACAAAAAACAAGAGAGTTAGAGCATGTGCTCACAACTTTTATAACCTCGGTTTTTGATTCCAGTGCCGAACGCGTCACCGGGGAAGGAAGGTTGCTGATTGGTTCCCTCGTTTCAACGTTCTTCCAGCTCCTGCTGTTTCCCCCCTTTTTCGCACTTCCTTTTCCCGTGTGATTCGCCGACCTCAGAATCCAACCAAAACAAAAATGGTTTCTAAATAAAGAATGATACAACATTTCCTCTTTACAAAATGTATATATTAAATGATTTGTAATTAGAAATAATTCTCAATTATTGATGTAAGGAGGTTAAATATTAATTAAATTTGAAATGAATTTATCTCCTTATAATGGGGAAAAAATTGAAATTAAATTAGAGTCACCAAACTTGAAAAAACTTAGGAGATGAAAC
>JAHWFO010083058.1:3168814-3209166 GCA_023313115.1 Rhysida immarginata | reverse complement strand
ACAAAATTCTGACTTCGAATCGATTAATACTCGATTAATCGACTTAAGAAATCCGATTAATATTATGAATCGAGTACTGATACAGTAGTTAATCGATGCATTGAGAATCGAGTCTTTTTAAGAATCGCCCATCCCTAGCTGGAATGACTCCTTCAGCAGAAGGTAAAGATAAAAGGTAGATTTCCGCAGCCTTGTGGATGGTGATTGACTGGCGCTAATTTTTTAATTTTGCAATTCTTTTCGGTTGGGCTTAACGGTTTGGTGCATAAAAATTAAAAAATGTTCTTCTTCCTCGGAAGTCCTAGACCGTTCATAAAACACGCTGTCACTTTTTTCGAGCTTTTTTCAACTCTTTTACCCCTCCTGCACCCTTTTTTCAACTCTTTTACCCCTCTTTGTGGGCATGGGTGTTAATTTTAACCCCCCTTAAAATTTACGTAATCAGAGAAATTAATACGTCAATTGAATAGAAAAATGCAGATTTTTGAATGATTTTAAAATTAATTTGCCCATACGGTAATAACATGACCCCCCCCCCCACCCTTTTGTGGTCATAAGCTGTCAAATCCTGCCCCCACTCCCCCCAGAAAAATGACCACGTGGTTTATGAAGGTTCCCTTTACCACTGTCTACTAGCAATGCCGCCTAAAGACAAGTCTGTTCACTGAAATATCATGCACTGAAATCATTATCATCAGAGGGCGAGATTTAGAGCTTATTATTGGCAGAAACCCCTAGTTGTTGGTGGACATCCAATATTAAGCCCCCTCTGATGATGATGTATCAGTGTATGATATTTCAGTAAACAGGCTTTGTCACAGATTAACGATTTGTAGCAACCCCGCCCCCGCAGTGTTTGATAAAGATACAACTAATTGCAAGAATTGATTAGCGCAAGAATTTCGTAGCGCTAGGATTCGGGACCAAACTAATTGATGTGGGACCTGACACCACGGTAGTACTTCATCACAATATCTTTATTTATCATATCCCTTTACAACAATTACAAAATTCTAAACATAAGCTATGTATTATCAAAATCCAGGGCCCCTTCATAAAGTACTTTCTAAAACCATGCATCAAATTGAGGCGTTGCTCGTTTCAGACCTCGAGCTAGCATTGTACATGAGTGAAGGCCATAAATGCAACAGAAGGCTTCAGCTCAAGCATAGGCTGGGGAGGTACTTGAACCAGAGACGTTAAGCTGCATATAAGGCACTGTGCTCCAAATGTGTATGCTCAACACGCGCACTGCACCTTCTTTATGATCAGGTAGGGGGGAGGTGCTGTGACCCCTCTTGGCAGCACAGCGCCCTTACTCCCAGCATCCTCCGGGGAACAGCTGACTCCCTCACACAAAGCTCCGTGCGTAAACGGACAACCATAGTCTAAGAATGAAAAGTCTGTTCACTCTCGCTTTCAAGTGTTGCCTTTTCTCTCCTGCGCGTGCGCTAAGTTCCCTAGCGGCAGGTGACCTACATTAAGGCTTTGTTTATTCTTACGCTATGTTCTTTCCAAGCAAGATTCATTCCTGGTTAGAATCAATATCAACATTTCATTAATTTTAATATTCTTCGCCGTTTAATAATTTATACCGCTGAGAACTATTAAAATATTTCTGAAGTTTAATATTTTTATTGGATTGTCAATCTATTTAAATAATCGATGAAGCGTTCAGCACATTGTTCTGCTATAAATTGTTATAATAATCAAGGGACAAGCAGAAATTTATCGTTTTTAGGGTCCTAAAAGAAGAAAAGTATGTTTACGATAATCAACTTAAAATTACTAGTTATTTCAAAAAGATGTGTATTTAAAATCAATATTTTTTAATTTATAAGTAGATGTAAACGCTGGGTCATCAATAAAAGACGGGAAGACATTTTAAACAAAACATCAGACTATCCATATTCCAATTGTCGACTATGTGCTATTCATTTCTAGAACGTAAGAAAAACACAATACTTTCTCTCAACCTTCCGAATAAATACGATAAGAAAAAAGTGAACATAAAGGTGAAGTATTTTGAGGGGTGGAGACAGTCTATAAATGGACTGTTAATGCTTTGGAACACTCTAAATAAAAACTTTAACTTATCTTTTCTAACCGAATAAATCAAGATTCTTTAGAGAATTTCTTCAGCTCAATTCGCAGGAGAGGCGGCTTTAATGATAACCCTTCTCTATCTCAATTCCAAAAGTTGTTTAAATTAACTTGTGTCAATCATTTACTGAAGCCAAGTCATGGAACAAATTGTATTTTGGATTCAGATAATTTTATTTTCACATTTAAAGAGCTATGTGAAAAAGTTCAAGTTCGATCTGCTGCACCTCCTACAGTGATTACAATAGATGAGAACATTGAATTTAAAAAATAAATACTACAACAAATGATACATCATTTTATAATGTCTGCGGTGTCTGCTTAAAAGGCTTCGTGCAAAACACAGCTGTAAGGAATGTGATGAATTAAGAAACGATAAACCCACATTCGACGGTGAAGATAAATTTTTCTTAAGTTTCAAAGCATATGACAATGAATCCGAATTTCATAATCTAGTAGTACCTGGAAATACGTCTTCCATATTCATTAAAAAATGTGAGATAATTTATCAGTCGCATTTAAACAATAAAAGCCAGAAACTGTGAACACCAGTATACTAATTAAAGGAACACTGAAGACACTAATCCACATGATAATTTTTATTGACTCGGATGTACATTTCGGAAACCAAATTTCCTTCATCAGTGAGTTCAGTGTTCCTTTGACTCACTGACGAAGGAAATTTTTTTTCCGAAATGTACATCTTAGTCAATAAAAATTATTACGTGGACTAGTGTTTTCAGTATTCCTTTAATTAGTTTATCAGTAGCAGTTTAATGAAAAAATTCATGAACTTGGAATTTTAAAAAATATTTTAAGCAAAATTGAGAATAGTTTAATTCCCAGTCATATGCCCTGTTTTTAAAATTTTTATTCCAAAACTTTAAATTTACACGATGAAAATTCTAAACAGCGAATTAAAATCTAGAATTGTAAAAAAATATTAAAAATTATACATATGTGAAAACGCTTCTTTTTTATTTATTTTCTGTAAATATTTTGTGGAAATAATTATAAATAATAAAAATAAAAATATTAATTATCTTTGCTACTTTTTATTTCCGTGATAACTTTATTTTTATGTTGGGATGGTGGGTGCTTATTAGGCTTTGATTTGTTTTGTTTATTTTATTTTTTCTAAAAAATTTTTAAATGTAACCAATAAAGAAAAAATAATAGGAATTTATGAGAAATTTTTATAAATTCCTGAAGTTAAAAAATATTCACTTCAAAATTAAAAAAAAAAAAAAAAAAAAAAAAAAAAAGAAAACCTAACTTTAGTGTATGTTTAATGCTTGAATTCTACAATTCAGACCTAGTTGAAATCACCTGCCGCATGGTGCGCTATGGTTCTAATGACGTTTTACTGGCAACAGCTGCATCAAAGGAGCCGCCTTAGACTAAGCTGTAACTAGTGGAGGCCTTGGCGCTCGACTCCCTCTACATGCCAGTGCGTTGCTCCTTCGTGCAAACTGCCCACGCCTGTACGAATGCGCTCATACTCTTAATATTTAAAAGCAAGAGTTTACAGAGCTTAGCATAATGTCTAAACGCATTTAAAAACAACGTTTATGATGATGTTAGACAGTTAATGAGTGTTTCTTAAACCTGCACGGAGCGCAGCACTACAAAGAAACATGAGTCTCGCTTTGAATCGGTGCCATCGGCGGGAGGTTCGGCGGCGCGCCGATATCAAAACTCTTCTCCGAGTGTCTTTGCGCGTTCGGGCAGAATAAATCAAGAAAAATCAGTCACTCTCCAAACTTATGTTGTCATCATCAATTGCGGACGACTGTGCTTATTCAACAACCTCTCATGGGCCAAAAATCGGGTAATTACAAACTCTTCATTCCAATTAGGCGTCATCTCGAGTCAACTTTGAAGAAAGTCGCATACGTTCTATCTCAGCGCTCAACATGGTTCCAACGTAACATGAGCAATCATAGACAAAATTCAAAAATTACAGGGCCAAACTGGTAAAATAAAACGTACTTCTCTTTGTCTTATATTTATAAAGCACTTAAATCAATAAACATTTTTCGGCCCCGCGGACGTAGCGTTCGAAAATGGCGGTCAACATCCCGCTGCAAAAGACATGTCCGCTTGCCTCAGGAAAAATTTCGAAGGGGCAAAAAAAAAACAAAGACAAAACACATAAAAAACAAAAACCTTTATCTAACAAACAAAACAAACACCGAACATTACGAAACAATACTTTTACAACGACGATATCTCAACAACTCATTACTAAAAATCAAAACGCGCTTTCGCGAACGATCTCAACAGTCACTCATAACGACAACAAACCCATTACATAACAACACGCTGAAAACAAAAAAACTCAACAAGGGACATATTTTCTAATCATAATGAGCAAAATTTTATTATAACCATACAAAATAACGCTAAAGAAAAGTGCATCGGCGCTCTTAAACACGCGAACACAAATACAATTACGTAGTAAAACTTACTACCCCCCCCCCTCCTTCTCTCTCTCGTCGGACAAACGTAACTAACCTTTACTAGAACGTTACATACACCCGACGAAAGGCCTCGAGCATACCCTACTGGATTAAGCTCGAGCACAAAATAACAGTCTGTCAGCACAAATCAAAACAGATTCCTTCTATATCCATTACACAATACCTCTCACTTCAGATACATTCACACTATGTTTTTCCTCTTCCTACAAAATAGTCACAATTCACATGACATTCCAACCTACATCTAATACAACATAAAACACTACATAATGGTTCACATATCACCTATTCAAACACCCATAACACCTACCATTCTAAGTTACAGAAGCCAGTTTCATCTCTAAAAATATCGTTGATACCCCTCGTACTCAACTATGCTAGACTTCATTCCCCCATTAAAAAAAAAACAGTCTTGTGAAGCGATTAAACACCTGAACAATCTTTCATTCTGTACAACTTCAGGCGCATCCTTCCTGTCCCTAACCACTATCGATCCATTTGCCCAAACCTATTATTCACTACTACTACAATTTCAATTTCCAAATTTCCGATGCTCCACTTTCTTATACCTGTACCATTAACGTACATCATCACCCATACATGAAAATTTCTTTACTCATTTACCTATTCAATCAATCAACATCAAACCTTCTCTCACAACTTTACATAATTCACCCTGCTTAAAACTTACTTGTACTCAATCACGTACTCAATAACTGTATCTCAAATTTCTCCAGAGCACTCTTAATACTACGTAAAACACTACTACATGCAAATTGTTCCGCAAGACCCACACCCTTCACCTAAACGAAGGCAAGCGCCCGCCGCCGCCCGCTCGTGCGGCGAAAGGCCCATCTCACACGCTTCCATAAATTCTCTCATCCTTCCAGAGGATCTCATTTTCTTCTTATAATCAATGTCCCTATCTTCAAGACTCTCCACCCCCTTATTCCTAGAGCGGTGCTTTACTCCATCCCGAGCTTTTCTCTTCCTCGCTGTTTCGCATCCGCCCACGCCCTCCGGCTTCGCATTCTCGCTATGGGCCTTTTGCCCGCTCACGAGATTTCCGGTATGGCGTCATCCCCTGTGCGATTGAAACCGAGGCTGGAGGGAAGAAAATCCCAGGATCTGTAGGAAGAAGTGAAGTGGTGTCGCGGTTTTTTTATACTTTGCGGTTCGATTTTGTGCAAACTTTTTGTGCTTTGGACTCTATAACAATTGCATTTCATAAAATACAAAATTGCTATCATCACATACTAAATAAATCAGTGGTAATAAGTCTTTTTGTGTTTAAATAAAGATCAATTTAGTTTAAACTTAAAATGTTCAATTACAATTAAAGAAAAATAAAAAAAAATAAAAAGCACTTTATGTTTGCATAATATACAGGTGAGTTAAAAGTCGTTGGACACCTTCCTATCTTGGATACCAATACAGGGAAATAAATAGGAACTTGAGGGAGCTCTATCTGATGGAGCATCTTTCATTATCTCAGGTATGCAAATTAGGACACATCCAAATTCTATCTCGAAAACCGTAAGAGATACACAAAAAAATTCTAATTGCACATTTGTTCAACAGCAAATTCCAAACAAAACAAAAAAAGTTAACCACAATCTGATGAGCGGATTGCCCACAATCCGCATTGCAAGCTCTGCAACAGGACAATTGTTGCTTGATGCTTATAAACAATCATCTGAAACAAAGTAAGTCTTTCCATCAATCCAGATAATGTTCAATGTTCCACTTACACCATAGCATAATTTCGCACGACATTTCAACGATGCCTGGTTGTTGCATGATAATTTTGCCTCGCTTCACCAAAGCATAGGACCATGTTGATAATTTCCTGGTTAGTGTACTGTGCCATCTTGCTTTGGTCTGATTTTTTTCTCAGCTTCAACATGCCTTTTTATATCAATTGCACAGGAAACTGGTGAGTTTATGTTAAATTGTGGAACTTTCCAGAACAGGATTAGGATAGTGCATGAAATAATTTGCAGAGCTTGCAATGAGGATTGTGGGTGATCCGCTCATCGGATTTTGGTGAACTTTTTTTTGTTTTGTTTGTAATTTGCTGTTGAACAAATGTGCAACTGGAATTTTTTCTGTATCTCTTACGGTTTTCGAGATAGAATTTGGATATGTCCTAATTTGCATATCTGAGATGATGAAAGATGCTCATCAGATAGAACACCCTCAAGTTTCTATTCGTTCCCTATATTGGAATTTGCGTACTACGTTGGTATCCAAGATAGAAGGTTTCTAATGACTTTCGACTCATCCTGTATAAAAGTGCAATTACTTATTCATAATGGTAAGCTTCATTAAACCGATTATTTATAAAATGTTGGTAATTTTTTACGAAAATAATAAATTCAATATTTTTCCAAAAAAGAAATCAATTTTTTAATTTAATTACTGTATAAATTTTCCACATGAATATATTTTTAATCCATGCTCTTAAAAATAATTTTTCATAACATTACCTTCAAAATCAAAAATATAAGATTCTGAAAGAAAAAAAAGTTATATGCTTTGTTATTAAATCTTCCCAGCCATTCATTTACTGTACTAAAAAATATGCTTAGCGAAACTGTTAAACTAATCGAGTAGTGTTTCATTTCTTCGTTTTACAAGCACTTTTCACCTTGAAGCAATGTTTATTTTGAAGAGGGCTTTCCCTCGAGCCTCGTTTTCGTGCCACATAGGGATGACGTATCGTCTCGTCCAAGTCTCGGGGTAAAAAGGTCCATTACACCCCGCTGGTATCGTCCTTTCGTTTCCGCTGCACACCTCATGGTTCGAATCACCATTCGCCTCAGCGTCCTCCATTGCCATCACCGTACAGCTGAGCTTCGAGTATTGAACCCTTTTTCCGTCCTCTCGAGCAACTCACTCGCTCCTAATTCCCGACGGACCATTTAAAGGTAGTATGAATTGCTTAACTGTACTTTTGCTATTTATATTGTAAAAACAATAAAAAAGAAGAAAATATAGGCAAAAGTGCAAATAAATATTTTTTTATCTAGTGAATCTGTATTTTGAAGCAAGCATTTTAGACTTCCTGTAGTGCCTCAACGGATTGAATGCGAAACCGGAAGTGGCGTAGATGAGTGAACACGCGGTTTGTTTACATGTGAAACCACGTTCTGTAGCATGGAGCTCAATAACGATAATAGTAGTGATAATAGCACTGAAGAATCATGTAGCTTAGATTTATCAATTGAAATTGATTATGATGACATACATTGCACGCAGATAAATACAGAATCAGTTCAGCCTTTTCGATTTGAACCTGAACAAAATCCTGATGATATAACAGAAACACTGCCGGATGACATTTTCAGCATCGTTAGCGACCGAAATAGATTAGATAATCTTGAATGGTAATCCGAAATTATTATTCAAAATTCTTGTTTTTAAATTAATATTTAGAATTTAAAGAATTGGGTAAAATGTGAGGTATTTAACGTTTGGAATTACCGTAAATGCCTGATTATAAGTCGCCCCCGAATATAAGTCACACCCCCAAATTTAAGGTAAATTTTGGTACAAAATTTTTTTTCCCTTTAAAATTCAAGCCATGACATCATAATCGATAATGCTAATTACATCACTGAAAAATCAAAACAAACACACTAAATGCAATGTTGAAACTAGTTTATGGATCAGCGTTTAAGAAGTGAATAGCTTGGAGTAAGTGACCTGGTTTGTGTTAAACTTGAAAAATTTAGGGTTTTTATAGCAATCACTGACCAATCAATGAGATGTGACTTTTGTTTATAGGTGCCAGTTGGCTAATCAGTAAATAAAGAATTGTACTATAGGACGTTTGTGGTAGGGATGCAACATCGAATCAAAACATGGATGTTTAATATCATATGATAGTTGAAATTAAAATATCAATATTTCGATATTATCGAGGAAAATACAGCGATGTCGTTCCTATTTCGCATTTTTTTTGGCTGATTTTGTACAATTCTTTGATTTTTTGTAAAATTCCCTGACCTCTCCCGGTCGCTAATCACCCTGTTATTAAAACTTATAATTAGAAAAATTTTAGGCTAAATTAACGTAGTAATGGGTAGAGCCGTGCGATGCTTAAAACATTTGGTACAAAATTTTGCGACTTATATTCGAGCATTTACGGTAGGTGTTCCTGCGGACAATGTACGGTCATGGCTTCTCCCGAAGATTGCGTATGTTGCCATGAATGCGAGAACATTTTTCAGAAAATTAAAAGCTCTGAATACGATTGTATTTGTAGTCATCCTGGATTTCAGGCTGTTTGCTTAAATCCATGGATGCTGGAAACAGCTTATTATGGCTATCGTCAGCAATATGGATGTCTTGAAGGCTGAGAACACGAGTAAGTAAAATATTTTGTACTGTTATTAATTATTAATTACCACGCAAATAATTACCACCTTTTATTTACATAAAACATAATAAAAGATTTTTATGTTTACAGAAAATTTAGATATGTTGCGTATAGGCAACTTGTTAGATGGTGCTGGGGCTGGCTAGGGAAAAATGTTAGAGTAAGATTACCAGCATGTGCAGTTCAGAAAATAAGAAATTCATTTCCCAGTGATACTTATACTGGTTTTATTTCAAATTGATATTTTATATTAATTTTTAGTAATGTATTAATTTGTTATACATTACAGTCAGTGACAAAAAAATTAGCACCACCATCATTTTCACTGAAATTCTTTTAATGAAACAAAATTCCAAATGCTCTTTTGGAATACAGACACTTAATATCTTCAGAAACAATCTAGCTTCATAAAAATAAATTGAATGTCCACTTATAATTTAAAAAAAAAATTCTTTTACTCAGGTGATATTTCTGAGTGACAAAAAATTAGCATCAGTTACAAAAAAATGGTTTCGCCCTAAAGCTAGGCTCATTTAACTGAAGTAGGGATGATATATTTACTTTATCATGTAGTAAGAGCAATTACTACAAGTGAAAAACTTAATTAATAAACATACAACAAGTTGGGACGTGGTTCAGTGCTGTCAGAGTATGAAAGAGGTCAAATTGATGCCTTCAAACAAGAAAACATCTCTATTCGTGAAATTGGGCGTCGTTTGAAGAGAAGCCCAAAGGCTATTTCCAACTATTTGAGAAATCCTCAGGAATATGCAGTTTACATGGGTTCTGGAAGACCTCGTGCCCTTAATGGAAGGTCAGTTCGTCAGATTGTCAGAGCTGCATCCTACTCAAGTCAAACAGCAAAACAAATTCGTGATGAACTGCAGCTCGACACAAATCTGCGAAACGTTCAGCGTGTGATCCATGACTGCCCGCATCTTCTGCGACAGCACATCAAGAGGAAGCCACCACTCACTAACCGTCATCAAGAAAACAGACTTCAGTTTTCCAGAAAATACATGGGTTGGACTTCAGAATGACAAAATGTCATATTCACAGATGAAAAGAAGTTCAACCTTGACGGACCAGATGGATTCTCATACTATTTTCACGATTTGCGAAAAGAAAAACAAGTTCGTTCATGAAGACAGCTTGGCGGTGGATCTGTAATGATCTGGGGAGCAATTGGTTTCCAGAAGAATTGTGACTTGAAGTTTCTCAGTGGACGAATCAATGCACAAGGGTATTTGTCAATGCTGAAAGACATTTTGCCTGATTTTGGACCAATTATGGCTGGAAATGATTGGGTATATCAGCAAGATAATGCACCCATCCACAAAGCACATGTTGTAACACGGTGGTTTGAGGAAAAAAACATCACTGTTCTGCAATGGCCAGCTATGTCACCTGATTTGAATTCCATTGAGAATGTTTGGGGGTTGCTATCACGAAAAGTGTATGAAAACAATAGTCAGTACAAAAATGCTTCTGATTTGAGATATGCCATCATTGATGCTAGGGAAAATTTAGATCATTCATTGATTAAAGGATTAATTACTAAGATGCCTAATCGTATCTTTGAGGTAATTTCACAAAAAGGCAAATCCACCACATATTAAGACCATTCAGAGGATTTTTTTGTAGCTAATGCTAATTTTTTGTCACTCAGAAATATCACCTGAGTAAAACAATTTTTTTTTTTAAATTATAAGTAGACATTCAATTTATTTTTATGAAGCTAGATTGTTTCTGAAGATATTAAGTGTCTGTATTCCAAAAGAGCATTTGGAATTTTGTTTCATTAAAAGAATTTCAGTGAAAATGATGGTGGTGCTAATTTTTTGTCACTGACTGTAATGTATGATTTATTGTGAAAAAAATACTATAGATGGAATAAACAAATATAAAAACACATACAACAAAAATTTTATTTTTTAAATCTAGTTTACATTAAACCAGAACATTTTTTTAATCACTTGATTTATTTAAAATTTTGTTTTTAAAACTCAGAATAGAGTTAAAATAAATGAAAATAAATATATTTTAGTAAATTTTTAAATAAATATAAAAACAAATGTAAAGATTTTTTATATCTAATTTACATTAATCCAGAACATAAAAAACATAAAAAATAACAGCAACATAGTTGTTAAAACATTATATATAATAGGCATAATTATAAATATTACTGTCAGATTCAGGGTGATATTCACTGATATCTTCAGGATCAATATAAGTTGAATGGTCAGTATCGTTAAATTCATCACATTCATTAATAGGTGTTGAGAATCTTGGTTGAATTTGGGGAGTGGTTTTAAAGTTATCGCACTGTGAAAATGAATGAATGGGCTCGATACAGTCTGAAGACGGTTCTATTGATGAAACAGCTGGCTGTGTTGATCGTGTGTTTGGTAGACCACAATTCCAACACACAGTTGTAGAATTTTTAAGCACAGTTGATGAAGGGTAGCTTAAATAAGAATCAGTCTAAACACTTTGATCCTTTCCTTTAATCCGCACTTGGACTTTGCATGAACGTTTACTGACATTCAACTCTGCTAGCAAACAATCATCTTCCACTGCTTTTTCTAAATAAACCTAACAAAAAATAAATATCCTATAGAACTAATTGATAAAATTTATATAGAAACATTCACCAACACAACAAAAAATAACACAACCCAATACGAACAATACAGAAAATATTCAATAAAATAAAATAATAAAACCTTTCACAAACAAAAAAAAACTAGAACAGATACCAAACACTAAAATCATACCAGAAATAACAAATAACATAACCAAAACATTAAAAACAACCACTAATATAAAAACAACAAAAAATCAAAACAATAACACAATTTCTAATTTCAAAGACATTTGCCAAAATAATAAAGAAAAATGGAACATCACTAACATAATATATCAAATTCCATGTGCCAATTGTCAACACATTTACACAGGTCAAACAAAAAGACAATTAATAACACGAATAAAAGAACATGAAACAGCACTTAGAAACAAAGATAAAAACAATCATTTAGTGAACCACTGCTATAGCCAAAATCATAATCCGGATTGGAACAAAATCAAAATTATTAGTAAAGAAATGAATTATAAAAAGGACTAATAAAAGAAACCATCAACATTATTTCGAATGAAAAAAATTTAGCCAAACCATCTATAGAAATTAATAATAAATGGAAATTATTACTAAAATATAATATCACTTCTCTTGCACTCAACAATACTGATCACAACAATCAAAATAATCATAATATCACACATTGAATTAGATTACATTGTTTTATTTTTGTTATTATATCTTACATTCATTCAAAAAACTTTAATACTGAAGATGGGAAAAAATCCCGAAAACGTTATAGTCATCTACGTGTTACGAATCATCGAACTTCCATCATAGACCTTCTTCATCTGTAACTGTGTGCCTCCCTGTGTCCGTATAACATTTCTTCACTAGATATTCGTTTCTTCTGTGTTTCCTCTGTATTTCATCCGAGTTTCTCCACAAGTCCTGCATTCCATTTATCAACTTTTACTGTATCAATTGGGTGACTTTTTCATTGTTTTTCTTATATTTATTTTAATTAATTTGTCTTCATTTAATTAAAGGAGTGTTATTTATCCTAATTAATATATATTAAATCTTTCTTCTTGACTGGCTCTGATTTTAGGAATGAAAAAGAACTTGATTTCATTTACTTGTTGATTAAAGTAGTGAAATAAATTTCTTGGTGTCAAACTTTGGTCATCAATGGGGCACTGAAGGCTGGCATGGGCTGCTAGGCATTTCACAGTGCCACCAATACCATTACAAGGGAATTTACCATGACTTGTAGCAAAAAATTCCATTCTGCAGTGCAATTAAAATCAGTTTGGTGATGACATAAATTTGCAAAATTCTTGTTGTTCTTCTACTAGACTGCAGAGCCATCACTAAAATAATGAATGTGCGCTACTTCCCCAATAAAATTCTTTAGGTATTCAATTAATTTGTTCATAAAAGTTGTTTGGTTGATGATAATAAATGTAGATGTTGACAATTTGGCTGTCCAGGACAAACGGGTTCCCTTCATATCAATCTCAAGAAACACGCCTCGTTCCATAATTAAGCAGTTTTTAAAGTACATTTTCTTGCATTGAAGTAATCGACCCCCAAGGAAAACAAGATGATTCTTGAAGCAAAAAGTATGCTCTTTCCAATGACTATAAAAGATCTTGATTGGAGAAAAAGGTTTTGTGCTCTTTGGCTTTGAAATTAGGAAAATTGGCTGCAAAAAATTTAAATGGCAAGTTCAAAGATACATTATCTCTGAAAATAAGATAGCCTAGCAGTTGATACTTTGGAAGTTTAAAGCCAGTACAACCTCCTGATATAAGTATTAGACCTCTACTAATATTAATGGAGGGTTCGGAAGAAAACCTTCTATTTGCACAACACATTGGAAATGGAAAATAAAACAAAAATATTACAAGAATGTACATTTGTTCTAGTACATGTACTGCAACCTGCAGCATACAAAAGAAATATGAATCTGTATAATAAATTGATGAAAAACAACACTTATGGACAAAAGTATTAAACCACCTCATTTTGAGGATAAAATTATTAGACCAGGTGAAAAAACGATCACTTTAATACCTGGTAGGACCAGCTTTTCCTTTAATTACTGCATTTATTCTATTAGGCATTTGATGTGCCAATTTTGAGCACATTTCTGCAGGAATTTCCTTCCAGCATTTCATAATTGCACACTTCAACTGCTGTTCAATTGTGGTTGCTCGTTCTTTTGCAACATTTTTCTTAAGTAAACCCCACGGATTCTCAATGGGATTGAGATCCGGACTGTTAGGAGGCCAGTCCAAGCTTGTAATGCCACTCTTGAATTTCCAAGCTTTCACTGACATGGACCGGTGACAAGAAGCGTTGTCATCCTGAAATATGCATGCATTATCACCAAACCTTTCTTCCATTGTTGATAGCAAATGATATTCCAAAATTTCTTGGTAAGCTTTTGCATTAACAGTTCCTTTCACCACGCACATATTACCTGGGCCACTTGCTGTCATACATTCCCAGATCTTGGTTCCAGCAGGAAACTTAACACTTCTCTTGAGGCAATCTGGGTGAAACTTTTCATTAGGTAGTCTCCAAACTTTATCACCAATATTGTCACCATAGCCAATACAACATCTACTTTCATCCGAAAAAAATCACTGATTCCCAGTCCTGAACAGTCCAAGTTTGATGTTGCTTAGCCCAATGAAGTCTAATTTTGGCTTGCTGTTGTGTGATGAGAGGTTTGGTCTTGGCTTTCCGTGATATGTATCCCATCTCATTTAGACGACGGATTGTTGTTTTGCTTGAAACGTGCACTCCATAGGTTTGCCATTCATTTGCAATCTCTGATGATGAAGCCCTGCGCATTTTTTACAGATATTTCTCAGTTTTCTATCTTCAGCTATGGTGGTTGCACGTGGACGTTCACAACGTTTGATGTTTTTAATGATTCCCTGAAAAAACCGCACAAGAAAAAAGCGCACATGAAAAAAGTGAACATGAAAAAGCGTACAAGGAAAAAACCGTACACGGAAAATTGCGCACACTGAAAAATGCCCACACGGATAAAAGCCCATGGATAAAAATGCCCACAGTGAAAAATGCGCACATATACAACGCAATGAGTAAAAGTGAAGGGTATTTTACAATAAATTTAATTCAGAAATTTCAGTACTTAAATAAAAATTATCCTTAAATAATTTAAATAAAAACCTAATTTAAAAATGCAAGAAATATAAAGTAATTATCATGCAATAATTATAAAAATATTTATTTAATTTTACAAAATTTTATTTTTAATTAAAATTAGATAAAAATCTAATAAGTGATATCAAAAGTATATTATAAATTTTAACTTAAAATTTTTTTTTATTTTAAAACATCTATTTATATTAGAGCTCTTTCATAACACATTCTTACATCCTGAAGTTATGGATAATCCTGTGATATTCTAATTGCCTTTAGAGAATTATCCTTTTTGCTAATTGTCTCTATCCAAAATGTCAGCTTTTTATTTTATTTTATATTTCTAGTTTTATTTTGATTTTATTTATTATTTAATAATTATTTTGTCAATTTTTATTTATTTTGTATTTTTTATTTAATAACTATTATTTATTGTATTCCAGGGTTTTTGTGTCTCGTCCTTTTCTCTTATAAATATCCGTTCATTCTTACATACAGCCAATAATAATAGCACAGGAGTATATGTCGAAAAAATAGGCTGCCGTGAGAATTTTATTTTTTCATCAGAAAGGTCTCCTGATGAATAATTTCGATGGTGTCACTCTGCATTGCGTGGCATTAAATTTATTGTTTAATTTGTTTGTATATTTAATCGTGTTTATAACATTCACTGATACATGTATTCAAAGTCCCCCCCCCCCTCCAATTTTTTGTTGTTGGGAATATACTCTTCTAGTCTCTCCCGAGATCGACTGGGTTGAAATAAAGCCCATGTGGACCCAATTAACACTTTTACCAACTGGGAAATGATGTGGAGCCTAGCCCACCGTCCATGTTGCTCAAAATATAATATAAATCTTTTAAATATTGAAACATAACTGACGATGGTTTAAAAACTGAAACGCGTATTAATAATAAAACTACTTTGTTGCAATTGAACCCAGTTATCACTATTATAAATATACAGGGTGTATCTGAAACCCTGTTACAAATTTGGAGGGGAGGTAGTATGGGTGATTCTAAGAAAAAAGTTGATATGAACATGGGTCCGAATTTGAACGATAACTAAGATATGAAAAGAAATGAAAATGCTGCCACCAAGACCAACAAGTTAATAACTCAGGTTCTGTAAAGCCTAGATTAATGAAACTTGGAGAAATAACAGGGTACATAGAACTGTTATTTGATCGTTGTGGAGTTTCTGAGTTAAAGGCATCATCAAAAGAGTTGTGGCATAGTTCCTGTTATGCCAAAAATACGGCCATCTCATATAGTGACAAAACGAAATGAAGAAATTTTAGCTATAATGAACATCAGTGAAAAGCAGTATGATGCGTACTTGATCGATGAGCAGTTCATTTATAAGGAAAAAATAATAATACCAATCATTGAAAATATAAATGTAATATCAATAGAATCCCTTTTAGAATATCCTTGGGAATAAAAAAAAGATATAACTCATTAGAAATAATAAAAAAAAATTATATAATGATTATAAAGTACAATACTCATTTCATCACAAACTATTAAGAGTTCAGATGGGAGGCTTCTGAAAACGGAGGAGAGCGTATTGCATAGGTGGAAGGAATACTTTGCATCTCTTCTTAATCCGGTGACGACAACAACTGAGACATACGAGATGCACCTTGGAGCGGAGAATAGTCACGGTAGTATCACTGAAACAGAAGTCAGATGGGCAATTAAGTCCCTGAAGACTGGCAAAGCTGCAGGTGATGATGAAATCCGGTCCGAGATGTTAAAGGCCTTAAATCAGGATGGTATCCTGTGGCTGACTCGAGTGTGTCAGGTTGCTTGGATATCTGGACAGGCCCCTAAGCAATGGCAGACAGGAATTGTGATCCCTATCTTCAAAAAGGGAGACCAGAGAGATTGCAACAACTATCGAGGCATCTCTTTGCTCAGCATTCCTGGGAAAGTGTACGCTAAGTGTCTGGAGAAGAGAAGTCGGGAAATAGTCGACTCCAAACTGTCAGGGGAGCAGTGTGGTTTCCGACCTGGCCGAAGCACGACGGATCACATCTTTGCTCTAAGGCAAATCTTTGAGAAATCCTGGGAGTATGCAAAAGAGGTCTACGCTTGCTTTGTGGACCTCGAAAAAGCATATGACAGAGTTCCTCGGGAGAAGCTCTGGCAAGTGTTGCAAGAGTATGGAGTGGATGGGCAATTACTGGTTGCTATCATGTCTCTGTACGAAAGCTCTGAGATGTGTGTCCGGATAAATGGCATTAAGTCAAGACCGTTCACCGTGGGTGTTGGACTCCGCCAAGGGTGCGTACTGTCGCCCATCTTGTTCATTATCTTTATGGACTGGATAGACAGGGGCAGCCGAGGCGATGAGCGTGTTTGTGTGGGCGACTGCCTGGTGGAGAGGTTGCTCTTTGCTGACGACCTTGTCCTCCTTGGGTCTTCTCGCACGAACCTTCAGCATGCACTAGACCGGCTTGCAGCCAAATGTGAAGAAGCTGGGATGAAGATCAGTGTGGCTAAAACCGAGGTTCTGGTCCTTTCAAGACAGCCTGCTCAGTGCGCTCTCCATGTTAGTGGAGCCTCATTGAGACAGGTGGAGAAATTCAAGTATCTCGGGATTGCATTCACGAGTGATGGACGGCAGGAGAAAGAATTGGATGCTCGGATCGGTGCAGCAAGCTGTGTCAGACGTGAACTGTGGCGATCCGTGGTAACGAAACGCGAGCTGAGTAACAAAGCTAAGCTCTCCGTCTTCAAATCCATCTTTGTCCCCATTCTCACCTATGGTCATGAGGCTTGGGTAATGACCGAAAGAGTGCGATCGCGGGTACAAGCGGCCGAAATGAGATTTCTGAGAGGTGTTGCAGGTGTTACCCTACTAGATAGAGTGTACAGCAATACAATAAGGGAATCTTTAGGTGTTGAGCCGCTACTTCTCCGCATTGAGAGGTCTCAGTTGCGCTGGTATGGCCACGTGATTCGGATGCCGCAAACTAGTCTTCCTAGGCAGTTGTTATTTTCCAAGCCGGTGGGTAAGAGACCAAGGGGTCGGCCTAGAACCAGGTGGCTAGACTACCTGGAGAATCTGGGTTCGAGTCGCTTGGATATTACCAGGGAGGACATGCGCCTGATGGCGGAAGATCGCGATCGCTGGAGATCCTCCATAGGGCTGCTGCCCCCGCGACCCTAACGGATAAGCGGGTTTGAAAAGTAAGTAAGTAAGTAAGTATACTCATTTCCAAAAAAGTTGGGACAGTGCAACATATAAGAATAACTCCAACACATTTGTTTGGATTATTGTATTGCCGTTTATTTCAACGCATTACAATACATAAACGATAAATTAGGCATGGGATCACATATCTTATATGCTTAAAGAAAGATACAAGTGGTTTTCCTGTTTGGCACGTGCAACACACTCCCAAAAAAGTTGGGACAGCACGGCGTTTACCACGGTGTGGCGTCACCTCTCCTCTTGATGACACACTGTAATCTTCTGGGCATCGATGACACGAATCTTTCTAACACCGTAACCGGAATTCTGTCCCATTCCTGTTGGATATAGGTTTTCAGCTGTTCAACTGTCCGGGGTCGTCGCTGTCGTAGTTTTCGTTTAATAATACGCCAAACGTTTTCTATAGGCGACAGATCCGGGCTGCAAGGGGGCCAATCCAACATACGAATGCGCTGCCGAAGTAGCCATGCAGAAGTTATGCGCGCTGCATGCGGTCTGGCGTTGTCTTGTTGAAATATACACTGACGTCGTCCAAACAGGCGCCTCTTAGATGGCACCATAGCTTGTTCCAGGATTTGTATATACGCTTCAGCATTGACGGTGCCATTGCAGATGTGCAAGTCTCCCATTTCATGGCCACTAATACAGCCCCAGACCATGACAGACGGTGGTTTCTGTACCGAACGCCTGTAGCACGCGGGAATATCCTTTTCGTCTTTGGTCCGGAGTGTACGGCGTCCATTATTTCCGTAAACAATCGTAAAGGTTGATTCATCGGACCACAATATGTTCTTCCAGCGTGCTTGGGACCAATTGCGATGGGCTCGAGCCCATATCAGACGGCGACGTTGCTGTCGTTTGTTGATGTATGGCTTCCGTTGTGCACAGTATAACTTAAGTTTGCATTTGTGGATGCACCGGCGTACAGTATTCAACGATAATGGCTTCCCGAAGAAATCGCGGGCCCACGTGGCTATGTCCGTAATCGCAGCATTCCTATGCGTGACGCAGTGACGTCGGAGGATCCGAAGAGCTCGAGCATTCAGAATAGGTTTTCTACCTTGGCCTTTCCGAACTGTGATCTCACCACTATCTCGGTAGCGCTTGATAATATTATGTACTGTAGATGATGACAGGTTAAATCTTCTGGCTATTGCACCCTGAGAAACGTTGTTTGTGAATTCTTGAATGATTCGAACACGAAGATCTTCGCTAACTGGCTTGCCTCGACCCATCGTTCCGAATAAGTTACCTGAACGACGGATGGCAACTGTTATTTATACGGAATGTAGTACGACGTCATCATTCTAGATTATACCCGAACAATTCGGAAGGTTCCACTACTAACGGCGCTTTCTACAACGTATGTCCCTACTATTTTGGAACGTGTTGCAACACCCCCATTCAAAATGAACGTCCCGGCCACGATACAAAATGTTTTGGTGCACACAGTATATTTATGTCATTTCATAAACGTTTCTGCTATTTTGTATTCGCGAGAAAGTTTTGTTACATCATCCCTTTTTGTTTTTTTCTATATATTTTGCACTGTCCCAACTTTTTTGGAAATGAGTATTGTAGTTTATTTCTTTAAAATATTTTGAAGAATGGGTGGGGGAGGTAAAATTTTGTGAATATGTTAATTTGTGAATAAAGCACGCGCTTTGGGAGCATGTTATAGTGACAATGGAATGTTTGTTAAAGATATTAATGTCATGAGTGTTGATTTATCCAAAATTACTGGAATGTTAAAAAAATTAAAAATTTTTTCCATAAAGAATTGATATTTGAGAAACTAGCATATTTGCAACACTTATGAGCAAAATTTATTACAGCATTTGAGATGTGGTTTACAATCATGAACTACACCATATTGCCATTAATGAACAGACACTTTCGATTTTAGACGTTTTGTCAATTATCTAGAAAAATACTTGACAAATTATCACGATATCAACTGTACCATGCTGATGGGAGGCACCGTGTGTGGCGCAGACCTCACGAAACAATGGATACCGCATGCTAACAGTTGGTGGTGCAGGGTGGTGGGGCGTCAGTGATGGTCTGGGGTGCATTTTCCTGGTTTGGAATGGACCCTCTGGTTATCCTGGACCAAACGTTGAATGGTCCACGGTATCGTCAACTCATTGGAGACCATCTGCTCCCGTTTTTGACATTTCAACACCCTGACGACGTAGCAGTCTTTCAAGATGACAATGCTCCACCACATCGCTCCAATGTCGTCCGCGAATGGTTCGAGGACCATGCAGGAGAGGTCCAACGACCTAGCTGGCCAGCCCGGAGCCCTGACATGAATCCCATCGAGCATATCTGGGATGCTCTTGAAGTCAGGCTCCGGGCACTGGTTCATCCGCCCACGAATGGGCAGCAACTATCTTCGGCTCTGCAGACTATCTGGTGTCAACTGCCTCCAGAAGTGTACCAGGGACTTGCAGACTCACTACCACGCCGTATTGTTTTCCTTTTCGCTTCTTTTCTAATTTATATACGATTCACGAAAGGCGAATCAATTTAATGGATATTAGCATTAATGTAAGGGATCAGAAAAATCATTAAGTGGTTTCTATAAATCTAATTTATTCCTTCGGTTGTGCTAATCGTCTTTTGCACTCCACAGGGCCAGAGGTGGTCCGACCAGATATTAAGTAACTATCCCATGAGTTTTGCTAACTCAGTGTATTTCAGCGAAGGTTTTCTCCCGAAGGCAAATAGGGGACCAGCAAAGAAGTGAACCAAAAAATAATGTTTAGAATCACCCTGTAAAAAAATAATGCTTGAAATGCATTGTAGTTGTAGCATATGCTTAAGAAGCTTGTTTTACTTTTCTGTGTTCATTTGTATGAGAATAGCACATACATTCATAGAGATATAAAGGTTTCTTTAAAAAGGTCGAAATGTTTTCGTAAGTTTTTTGTTTATAACACGCAAGATTTTCAACCCAATGCAATGCCATTTACAGAAAACTTGACAAACTACAGTAAAGACAACACGCTGCAATCAGAATAGAAAAATATTAAATATTTGATGAAATATGAGCATTTTTACTAAATAATGTTTAACTGCGCATGCGTTACCAAATTGTCTTTTGTATAATTTATTAGCCAAATGTATAGAGCTACTCTTATAAAAAGCCCAATCAAATATCTTGAAAATTGAGAAAGATATCGCTGATAGAATGAGTTGAATTTCAGTTGCTCTCAAAAATAAACAAAACGATAAGGGGTTTTCTCCAAACTTTTATTTTTGGATCGGACACAAGTATCAACTTCTTCTTCTTACACTGATATGAAGTCAGTATTTTTTCATGCGCAGTTAAACATTATTTCGTAAAAATGCTCATATTTCATCAAATATTTAATATTTTTCTATTCCGATTGCAGGGTGTTGTCTGTACTGTAGTTTGTCAAGTTTTCTGTAAATGGCATTGCATTGGGTTGAAAATCTTGCGTGTTATAAACAAAAAACTTAAGAAAACATTTGGACCTTTTTAAAGAAACCTTTATATCTCCATGAATATACGTGCTATTCTCATACAAATGAACACAGAATAGTAAATCAAGCTTCTTAAGCATATGCTTTAACACTAAACTAGTCGTATTGCTTTAACATCGTCTCTATTTTTCTCTTACTTTAGCTAGCAATACAAGACCTTGACACAATGTTTATATTCAATGATGATGTTTATTTTAACCTAATCTAAAGATTCCTTAATATCCCATGATTTATTTGTAAATATGTTGTTGTGAATGTTAGGTAAGAGGATATACGAATTCATTGTTTTTTCATAATCATCGTCTTTGAAATGGTTAGAGCAAATCACTGCAGTTGTGGTACAAATATTTTTATCCAATTTGCATGATATTAATCAATTTTTAATTAAATTTGGATCTTTGGGGAAATGGAAAAAGGAAACATTTTTATCTTTTGTATTAAATTTTATATTATTGTAAGTGAGAATTGCGCCTAATGGTATTTTGCTGCATAAAAGCACTCTTCCCCATAATAATGTTTAACGATTGGTCCTTGTGACATCATGAAGCTGTCAATATTCCAATTACCAACACCAGATGGGGCGACAATCAGTTTTCCTCTCGGACGGCCCTACCTGTATTCTTTATATCTTGCCCATGTTTCGTGAGAAAATTATTACGAATAATTGAATAACAGAAATTTTTTCTTAGAAAAAAACAAAGCTACTTTACATATCAGTACAATCTGATTGACATATCGGGTCTGACTCATTATAAGACAGGGGAAATAATTCTAAATTGTGAGTATGATCTAATAGTTTTGTCCTCAAAATGAGGTGGTTTAATATTTTTGTCCATGAGTGTTGTTTTTTATCAATTTATTACACAGATTCATATTTGTTTTGTAAGCTGCAAGTTGTAGTATATGTACTAGAACAAATGTACATTCTTGTAATATTTTTGTTTTATTTTCCATTTCAAATGCGCTGTACAAAATAAAATGTTTTCTTCCGAACCCTCCATTAATATTAGTAGTGGTCTAATACTTTTGTCAGGGGGTTGTAGTATGTCTGATTGGCTTGCCAAAACACACGCTTCCAGAAGGTTTCATTTCCAAGTTATGAGCATCAAAATTCTGCTTTAAATTTTGCATGGCAAATTATTTTGCCCACTTTGCAATGGCATAGCACTAAAAATAAAAACTTCCAAATCTTGATACTGTAATCACTGTGTAAAGAATAAAAAGTTGTCATAAATTACCAATTATCAGGATAGTAGCTGCTGTAGTTTCAATTCAGCAGCACTTGAAACTTGGCAATTTATTTGTGCACACAGTCGCATTCTGAAGGGAGCCTTTTTTCAGATGGCTCTGGTATCCTTACTATATTACATATGAGAGTGAAATTTTCCACAATATCAGTAGATGCATCCAACATTAACTATAAAAAATTTCAATGAAACTGAAGAAGGTACCTAGAACACCTTGGTCACTTGGCATGGAATGACCCTTACGTTAGTTTTTAATTTAATTTATTACGAATTTATCGTTTTATTATTTTAATTTCAATTAACAATTAATTAATTTAATAAATATTTAATTTGTTATTTATTTAAAAGATTATTATTTATTATTAATTTGAAAATGATAAATAATCACCGGCAAAAAATCCCAAAAAATGATGACTTTTATTATTTTCAATTTGACTATCAAAATATTACTTTATTTATTTATCAAACGAATAATTAATTACAAAAAAAAATCAATAAACAATGATTAACATTTAAACCTCTTTAATTAATTAAAACAAGTAACTTTGTTCATATGAGAAGAAATCAAAAAATAAATTTTCATTTTTTCAGTTTATAATTTTTCTAATAATTAAAAGTGGACATTTGTCTTCGGTTTATTGAATTACACAGCTAATTCGAAATTTTTTTAATGCCACATAGTAATGGGTTTTTTTTTCTATAATCTATACTCTATAATCTGTTTGTTTCTGCTATAATATATGACGGGTTGGAAACAACATGGCTACCGTGCCTCTCATGGCCACAGTCTGGATATAAAGGCACTCTAAATACCTGTAGTTAAAATGTAAATTTATGTGCCGCAATGCAGCAGCTGTTACTTACTGTATAAAGCCGAAGAACATTCTCGGAGATCCTGTGTTCAATGTGTATGCTGCTCACAGTGATGTTAAGTTTACGAGATCGCGCATTGAAATTAAATATATTTATATCAAAAATTTCAATATAACAATTTCTATTTTATTAAATTATAATTTGATAATTATTTATAATTATTGTAATTGTAATTTTATAATTTTTATTATTTAATACAATTAAAATAAACTATTAAACTGAAACAATGGAATCAAGCCAAAAACTGTGGACACAACATAGAAAGAAAAATAACTAAATATGGTATAGTGTTTTCGGAGTTATTTTTCTTTCTATTAAATTGAAGTTTTTGATATAAATCTAAAAATTAATTTGATATAATCTATTAAAATTATGTTTTAATAAGAACGTATAAAATTATATTTTGATAAAAATAAGTATAAAAAACTTAAATATGCAAATGCATTTTAAAAGTTATTAAGGATTATTATATTGAGGTAAATAAATCAAAAACTTGATATATAAATAATATTATAGTTAACATTATAAATAACCTCAACCTTATTATTTATATATAGAAAATTTTAATTGAAAACAAAATTTAAAGAAAAAATCAATAATTACAAAATTTATTGATTGTCAATTATATTTCCAGACGATAATAATGAGAAAATTTTAAAAAATTGCATTTCAGCTGTATTTTAGAGGAAGCGTAATTCAAGTGATAAGGCCGACTGAGCCAACAATGGCGGATTCTGTAGCAGATGACAAAGTCTGGTGTACTTTCCTAATCTACAGCTTTACCCACAGGGCATCTTATCGGACTCGATCCGGATCGAGTTAGATGCATGTAAACGCGAGGCAATTTTGGATTAACTCAAGTCGATCCGGATCGAAACGTGCATGTAAACGTAGTGTACGAGCTTGTACCAAAGGAAGTAGGTCAATGCCTGAGGGTAACTAGACGGTAGCTTGAAATGAGACAGAGTAAACACAACAATAGCCTTCTTGGCTGCCATTGTGTGTTTTGTGTCGCTGCCACCAGTTGTCACCCACTTCTACTGGACTTGCCAATATTCATGATTTGTTAATTGAAGTGACTAGTCCTCAATTTACAAACCATGGCTATAGTGACTAGACGGCCTCTTATTCTCTAGCACGTAAATAGAAGAATGGCTCTCGAATGGAATATGGTTGTGCGCATGCGTTTCCTTGAGTGCAACTAAAACATGATCACACTGATCAAAGCATGTTGGCCAGCCAACACCACCATAGAGACTTAGTATGAAATCTCAATATTTTTTCTCAAAGAAATGTTTAATGAAATCTCAATGTAAATATAGAAACCATTCATTATTATTATAATTATTATTATAGACTGTATTTTAGTCAATATCAAAGATTTTAAAATTAATGAAACTTTTAATGTAATTATTCATAATGATAAATATCATCCATCAGTTATTTTATCTTTACTATTAGAAAATAATATTAAGCATAATAATACATATTTAAAACCAGATTTTAAAAAAGCCAACTTTTTAGCAATTTATGAATCACTAGCAAAGGTACCCGGCGTTGCCCGGGATAATTCCACTTGGATGTAAACAGAACAATCTCAAAAAATTAAATTAAATTTTGCAATATCTTAAAAATAAACACATGAAAATGCTTAGAATTAATACAGTAAAAATTCTTAATGAAAATTCGAAAAAAATCTTTTTAAAGGCTCACAATGGCTGGACCTCTCCAATAATTTCTTACTCACGTAATCTTACCTCAGATGTATACTTAGTGTTGTTGCAATTTCCACTCTTCTCTCGATGTGTTGAAGCAAAACTTGGCCATTCATCACTTTGTGCAGTCTAGCGGTCGCCGATTCTTCTATTTACTTGCTTCCCATTTGCTCAATACAGCACGGAGCTAAAGGAGTGCTTCCTCTGTCGTCTTTCCACTCTTTCTCAATAGTCTGCTAACTCTCCATTATCTCCAGTTACTGATCATTTTTAAAGATTATCAAGAAATTGTTAAGTACTAAGAACTCTCTTTTCTAAGAAAAGCATGAATAACAGGAATTCTATGCATTGTTACACTTGAAACTTATCCATATTACATCATCATTTTATGTTCATTGTTATAATTCTTGGAAAGATTGCTTTAACATTACATCATCATTCTGTGCTCATTGTTATTGGTGAATTGCGCGTTGATACCATTGTTGATGCGAACACAATGGGCCTATTGTTGCACAAACTTTGCCTTGCATTGTTGGTCATGAGATATATACTGTTGGTTCATGCAGTGTGTTTGTGAATTGCGTGCTGATACCATTGTTGATACCTATTGTTGTACAAACTTTGCCATGCATTGTTGGTCATGAGATATTTCTCATTAAAATGCCTTGCCATAACCATGAATATCGATTTTTTATCGATATTTATTATTTTTCCGAAATCTGAGGTAGACAGTGACCTTCCTCATGCTTTGAAGGTCATGTATGCGAAATTTTATCAAGATCGGAATAAAACTGTAGATTTGTATAAAAAACGTACACTCACAGCAATTTCTAGATCATATGACTCATTTTATTAGGTTATAGCTCTCTGACTCGATTATAAGAATACAGTACTTTCTAGATAAGTTGTACGACCCATCTTCAAATGTTTGCGAATCCCCGACTCATCTAACAGCGCTAAACACGGCTTTACGAGCCAAGTCATAGGAAATGGGAATCATTTCCGGCAACGATACGAAATCAAGTTACGAAAACATGGCGGATAGCGATAGGAACGATTTCGCCGTTCGTGATAGTAAGAAGATTAATACAAAATTATTGGAACTAATACTACTCTTTAATATGATAATGGATGGGACAAGTTATCTAGAGACTATCTATCAGCAGAGATAGTTTCTTCAACTCTGAGTGCGAGAACAGGCTCCCTCAAATACCCAACGTTGAATAAGCCATTCTCCAACGTTGTTCGTCTTCCTCCTTCAAATTTTACCAGTTCAAGAAAAATTGAACGAAAACAGGAATCTAAGTAAGTTACACTTTTTTCTAACGTAAATTATTCTTATTTAATAGTTCCAAATTCATTATTGTTACGATTATTTATTTTTTTTTACCCGTTGTGATCTGAAATGCATTTCCACTGAACAGCATTCATTATTATCGACTGCTAACAACATGGCTAGTTTACCGCAGCAAGAATGGATCTACAGGGTGTAACTAAAGATGTGTTACAAACTTTGGGGAATGATAGAACTGGTCAAAATAAGCATTTTTTGTTCTATGAACTTTGGTCCACAACTGCATCGTTTAAGAGTTATAGCCACTGTTCAAAATGACGTCTTCAGCATCAATGCAGGCTTATGACACACCCCTTTCTGTATTATGGTATGGTCATGTAAATTTTTAAAGTAAGATGACCACACCATCACATTACCATGCAAGCAGATCCTGCACACTAAAAAATCTAACGTGTGTGATCGCATCCGGATATGGACTACACCTTTAACGACTGCACTGACATGTTGTTAGTGTACGGTGCTGCAGACGGTAATGGAAGGGCTGCTTGTCGTCTGTACAGACGGCAGTTTCCACAACGTCGTCAGCCAGCTCACACAATGTTTGCTCGGCTTGTGCGACGTCTACGAGCAACAGGAAGTGTAGCTGTGATGCGTGGAGAGCATGGTCGCGCTCGCACCCGTCGTACCGCTCAATTCGAAGAAGCTGTGCTTCGTAGAGTTCACGAAAGACCAACATGTAGCACCCGTGCGCTTGCACACATCATGAACACAAGTCTGTTTGGCGAGTTCTGCATGACCAACTGTTTCATCCGTTTCGTATGCAACGAGTGCAAGCATTTGGAACTGCTGACTTTGCACCACGTATGGCATTCTGCAGATGGTTTCTTGCACGTTGTAGAGAGGAACCAGCATTCCCACAGCAGGTGCTGTTCACTGATGAAGCAACCTTCACCAGGGAAGGCATTTTCAACCACCAGAATATCCATGCTTGGGACCGTATCAACCCACATGCCATTTCGACAAGGCGCTTCCAGCAACGATTTTCTGTCAACGTGTGGGCTGGTATTGTTGGCAATCGCCTCATTGGGCCGTACATTCTCCCAGCTCGTATGAATGCACAAACCTACCTCGTCTTTCTTCAGGAGATGCTGCCTGAACTGTTGGATGACATACCTCTTAACATCCGTCAAGTAATGTGGTTCCAACATGATGGTGCACCTCCACATTTCTCACAGCATGTCCGGGCCTTCCTCACTGATACGTTTGGCGATCGTTGGATTGGACGGGGTGGTCCAGTTACCTGGCCGCCACGATCACCAGACCTAACACCATTGGATTTCTTTGTGTGGGGCCACCTAAAGTCCTTGATGTACGAAACAATGGTTAATTCAGTGGAGGAACTCATCGCACGATTGGCTGTAGCAGCAGACAACATCAGGGACTCCCAGCTGATGCTGCAACGGGTGTCTTGCAACGTACAGCGACGAATGCAAGCCTGCATTGACGGTGACGGGCGTCATTTTGAACAGTTGCTATAACTCTTAAACAATGCAGTTGTGGACCAATGTTCATAGAACAAAAAATGCTTATTTTGACCAGTTCTATCATTCCCCAAATTTTGTAACACACCTTTAGTTACACCCTGTATACACGTAAAGCTGTGTATCGGCGCCTTATAGAAAGTAAGAAGGGTGGCTACTTAATTTCAGCACGGAGGTCGAATATGATATTAACAGAAATAAAATGTCACTGTTTTCATTACTGTAGGGAGTGTAAATCATTGATCTAAAACTCATCCTTTTTTCTGCATTTCAGATTGCCAAGGATACAAATATGAGGCTTCCGCTTCAGGCTCCTCGTGATAGTTTCCATTTAGCCTACCCAAAGGAATGGGAAAGGAATCTTGCAGATTTATAATGAGAACGATGTAATGGTTACAATAAAAATAATCCCTTGATTTTTGTGCAAATCAGTTCTGTTAGGTGATGATGAATTTATTGCATTGTACATTAGAAGTTGAATGTATTCTTAAATCAATAAAGGAATTTTTTTTTTAAATTGATATTTAAAAATTTTAAAAAGATATCGTTTCTCTTCCTATTGTTGTCTACCGTTCAAGAGCTGTCGTTTCTCTATGAACACGGCGATCGGTATTTTAGAATTTAGCAACAGATTTATCATTAAAATTCTTTTTTCTGCCTACAAGCTAGGAGTTCTATCTTCTGCTGGCGAATTTTGACTATAAAGATGATAAAATGCAAATACAAGTCTGTATACAAATGTAAACTGTGTAAATATCAGTATACACGTGTGTAACATTGTGTAAGCCTGTGTAAATTGGTGTATACACGTGTGTAAATTTGTGTACCAGTATGTAAATATGCTATACAGATATGTACAAAAGTGTAAACTTGTGTAAATAGGTGTATAGACGTATGTAACCTGTGTGAATTGGTGTATATCCGTGTGTAAACTTGTATATATCGTGTGTACAAGTGTGTAAATTTATGTAGATATTTGTGTAAGCTTATGAAAATAAGCTGTACAGATGCGTAAATTGACTATACACGTGTGTAAATTTGTGCACATATATGTATAAATGTGTATAACCGTGTGTAAATTTGTGTACGTATGTTTAAATGTGTGTAAAGTTGTGTAAATATTCTATACAGATGTGTACAAAACTGTAAACTTGTGTAAATAAGTGTATAGATGTATGTAAACTTGTGTGAATAGATATATACCCGTGTGTAAACTTGTGTATATTGTGTATACACGTGTGTAAATTTGTGTAAATATGACTATATACCTGTAAGTGTGTAAGTAGCTGAGAAAATATATAAATATGTATGTAAAAATGTGTAAATAAGTATATACGCGTATAGTAAACATTCCGTTAATGAGTCTTAATTCTTGTACAGTCGAGTCAATTGACCCGCGAATGGCGACTCTGAAATTCGGGTCAAACAACTCTTACTGACATCTGTGTCCAACGACTCTCTTAAATGGGTCGTATTGGAAGAATCATATGACTCTCACAAGCGGGTCATATTAACCGCATATTGCTGTGAGTGTACACACAGACCCACAGACGAACCCACAAACATCCTTCTTTATATATATAGAAGATTACGAGACCCTGATTGGTCCACTCTTTATCAAATGAATAAAATTGAGGAGGCAACAACATATGTTAATGACACAATTATAAGTACTATACTTAAATATGTACCCTATAAGCAAATTAATAAATACAGTAATGGATCCTACAAATATCGATTTTCGGACAAAATTAAAAGTATATTTAAATTGAAGAGAAAATTTTACACCCTCTAAGAAATATCCAGGAACAATATATGGTGAGAAGTATACTTATTATAGGAAGCTATTTAAAGAACTTATTAAAGAACGTCACGTCAATAAACTTGTGACTTTGGAATGTAACATCAATCAGGATCCCAAAAGTTTCTGGAATTATTTTAATGAGAAAACGCATTCTACAAATAAAAATATTTTTGAAGAACTATATTATACTCTTACTCCCGATCAATTTAATAAGTAGCTTACTCCCGATCAATCATACGGGAACCAATGGCAATATATGGAGAAAAATGAACTTAAAAATCAATGAAATTTTAAAAATCAATGAAATTAAACCAAAGGATATAGAGAATGCAATTCATTCTTTAAGCTCACATTATATAGATGTCAATGATATTCCGTTTTACATTATCAAAGCCTGTGCAGAATTTATAGTAGAACCCATTACCTTCCTTTTAAATTTATCTATAAAGTGCGATGCCTTTCCATTGACTTCAAACAAAGTTCATCTTACACCTATCTATAAAAAAGGTGACTATAAGAATTTACATAATTATAGATTTATAAATAAAACCTCCTTCTTATCTCGTATTTTTGATAAAACTGTCTTTGTTAAATTAAGTAATCTATTGATGAAGTATTTACCTGAATCCCAACATGGATTTATGAATAAAAGATCAACCTTAACAAACCAATTATCACTTATTCAAAATATCAATAAGGCCTTCGCACATGCCAAACAATTGGATTTAATTTCAATTGATTTATCAAAAGCATTTTAATAAATCTAATTTTGTGTAATCTTGAAGCTTTTGGAATTTCAAAACATATAAGTACATGTAACTGGATTTACTCATATCTTACTGGAATGTCCATTAAATTAAAATATAACTGTACTTTTTCCATACCATTTTGCCGTAGTACAGGAGTCCCTCAAGACACATCTTTAGGCCCAATTTTTTACTTATAGATATTGAGAATATAGTATCTGACAATACAGGTATATTAATGTTCGCTGACGACATTAAAATTTTTAAAATTATATCTACTGAAAATGATACTACTCTATTACAAAGGACACTAGATAAGCTCATACATTGGATTACAATGAACAAATTAAAAATAAATACCACTAAGTCGACATCGATTTTATTTTTGCATAAGGTCATAACAGTAAATATAAGATCTATAATGATCTTTTGTAGAAGTTAGATTATGTCTCTGATTTAGGAGTCACTTTCGATACTAAAATGAATTATAATAATCAAATTAAAAGCGTAGTAGCGAAGGTACGAAGATCAGTTGGTAGAGTCATACGAAAGTGTCAAAATTTTTTTAATATTAATACTTTTGGAAAATTATATAATGTATTCATTAGACCCCTTTTTTATATAATAGTGTTATCTGCTTTAAGGGTAAAGAGTCACAAATTCAGGCAATACAAGTCGCTGTAAATAAATTCATAAGGTTTATAGGGAATTTATGAACAGTCTGTTCATAAATTTAAAATGAATGATCAGACTGTTAAGGAAAAATTAGGAATTAAGAAAGTGTACCATGAGATATTGATACCCGACATAATTATTTTATACAAAAATTACAATAATTATTTTAATTGTCCTAATCTTTTATCCTACCTGAATTTTTTTATACCATCTAGAAATGTGAGATTAAAAAAAACATTTTTTGTTCCTCGATTTTCCACCAATTATGTCAAATATTTTTTTTTTAACAGCGCGCAATCATTTTATAATACTTACCTCAATGACACTGATCTAAATGACTGTAATTTAAAGCATTTTAAGAATTTAATCACTCTTTTTAATTGTTAATTAATTTTCTTTTGATATTAACTATGAGACTGTCGTTTTTAAATTTTTAAAAGGAAACAAATTTTTAATTGTATATTCTGTTATCAATATGTATAAATTAAATTTTTGTTATTAACACAAGTATCATTGCTCGTTTTGGGTTTTAGCCTGTTGAGTAATGTATATATAGATTGACTGAATAAATTGTAATTGAAATTAAATTAAATTATTATTATTATTATTATTTCGCCCCTGCTTTCGTCTTCACACTCTGGTGCGAGTTCTTTTACCCCTTTCCCCTTGGGTACCCCTCCCCTTGTTTCTGTCGCTTGCATACATGTAACTGTTGTATACCTATTTGACCTTTGGCTTTTTCTCCCTCTTCTAATTGACTCTCCCCCCATTCTGTTTCTTTTTTTGCCCCGTCCTGTTACCCTATATTCTACATATTATTATTATTTTTTCTTTTTATGTCATCCTAGAGAATAGAATAACCTCGCCTCCTTCCCATTCTTTCTGTCTTAATTCTTCTTATTTCATTTATTTATTATTATTCATAGTTCTCTTACTATTATTATTAGTTCTTTGTCTCTTGCTTCTCCTAACTTATTCCTTAATATTTTCAATTTTTTCCTTTATTGGTATTTTTTCTTTGTTCTCCCTTTTCTTTTTTAGATTTTTCTCTAAGGCTTAACTGCTTTTCCTTTTTTAATTTTTAGCTCATATTGTTTTCTCTTTATTAATTTCCCTTTTTTTTATTTATTCTATCCATTTACTTGTACTAATTAATTTACCTATTATTTTTTTTATTATTATTATTACTATTAGTAGTAGTAATAGCAGTAGTAGAAGTATTACATACTTTACTATTATTCTAGGATTCTCCCCATCTCCCCTTATTTCTGTTTAAAACTTTTTTAACTTCATTATTATTATCTTTCTCATTATTATTTTATTATTATTATTATTTTATTTTATTATTATAACTTTTTTTCTTCTTCTTCTTGTAAAATCAGAATTTCCTCCCCAACTCTCCTCTCTTTCTGATTTTATTGTGTTTTTTCCCACTTTTTCTCTTTATTATTATTATTATTATTATTATTATTATTATTATTATTATTATTATTATTTTGTTTTTATCTTTCCTGTTATTACTATTAACGACTGCACAGGATATAACTGTATAGGAATCTGTAAGGACTACTGTAGCTGAATTCTCGTAAAATGTCTAAATCATGTGCAATATGTTTGGATTTGTTACCTCGAAATGGAAATCACGCCGTATGTTCTGGTTGTAAAGCTGGACTTCATTTCCGGTGCTCCATTGCTGAGGCGACTTGGAAAGCGAAATCAAAGGCATTGAAGGCATCCTGGATTTGTTTAAACTGCAGAAAAATATCAGTTCCTGGCAAAAACGCGGAGGATGAAGAATTTCACAGAGGAATGGCTGGAAATTTGCAACGACCTATCTCAGGTTTAGAAAGTGATGAGCAAAATGAGAATCAATTATCCAGCATTCAGGAACTTCATAAAAAATAGATCGTCTAATTATTGAAAACGGAATATTAATTGAGCTAAAGAAAAGTATAAAAGAAATGGAAAAATCCTTGAAATTCTTATCCGAAAAGTACGATGAAATTATACACAAACAACAACAGCTAGAGTTAGCACAAAAGAAATGTGAAGAGAAGAATAGTAATTTGGTAGCTTTGTGTATGACTCAACAAAAGCAAATTGATAATCTAGAATGTAAGATTAATGTTTTAGAGCAGAATAATAATTCGTGCAATATAGAAATAGCAGGACTAACACTTAGCACGTATGAAGAAAACGTCAAAGAAATTGATAAACTAGCAAAAAATTTAAATATCAAGGACTTTGACCGTTCTCAAATAATTATGCTTCATACCAAGTCATTTCAAAAGGGGTCGGTCGTTGTTAAAATGAAAAATATGGAAGCCACTGTCAATTTTCTAGCTGGTAGAAAACATTTGAAAAAACTAGCTAGTAGTAACGAAAGTTATAAACATGTGTTTATAAATGAACATTTAACGCACACTAATAAGGTATTATTATGGAAGCTTAAAGAATTAGCTAAAACTAAGCATTGGAAATACGTGTGGGTCAAAAATGGAAATATTTTTCTTCGGAAAAATGATGGTGATAAAGTTCTGAAGATCACAGATATACAAGAACTGGATTCCTTAGCACAGTAATGGATTGAAACTTTGAAGTTTCTGTATTCTAATCTTTGGTTGGTGTTTTTGTGAAAATGTAAAATTAATCAATTTTAGTTATGGAGAATATCAATTGCTGCTTTGTAAACATTCGCAGTGTGAAAAAGAACTGGGAAAATTTTGAAGCCTTTGTGTCACTAAATCCTAGTTATAATGTAATAGTTTTATTAGAAGTAAACATCCATGAAGATGAGATCCAGCTATTTATGTTACGTGGGTTTAACTTTTTCGTTAACTTAAGAAATAATAAAAGAGGTGGAGGGATCATTATATATTATAAAGAGGACTTAGACATTGTCTTTGACAAAAAAAGCAATATGCAGGAATGCGAATGTGTAAATGGTAAAATTGGAATTAATATAGATAAGGCTAGTAAGAAGTGGTTTGTGGATTTCTTGGTAATTTATCGGCCCCCAAGCAGTAACATTGATAAGTTTTTATTATCACTTGAGTCATTTATCAAAGTTAGAAAGCAGCTTGATGATTTAGTAATTTTCGGTGATATGAATATCAATGTAATGAATGAGCAGTCATCATATACTCGTAATTACTTAGCCTTATTATCACAATTTGGGCTAAAACAAGTTATTAAGGTACCAACTAGGACTGAATTGTATGGGAATAGAATTTCAAAAACTATAATTGATCATGTTGCTATTAGATGTGTCAAATGGAATATCGAAGTTAATGTATCATCTGTTAAATTTGCTGATCACAACTTAATTAAATGGAGTCTTCAAGTGCCGAAAAGAAATAGTAATAATAGAAAAAGAGATTATGTTAGCATTATAAACACTAGTGTTGTGAATAAGAACGTAAAGAATACAAATTGGAATGAAATTTTAAATTTGGAAAAAACTGAAGATAGTTATGCTTTGTTGGTGAATAGGTTTAATGCTATCTATGATAAATCGAAAACTTGCATAAAGCTAGGTAAGCAAGGCAAAAAACCCTGGATTTCGCAAGAATTATTAAATGAAATTGAAAAAAAGAACAACTTATGGAAAAAGGTGAAAGATTCCCAGTATAATAAAACTTTAATGATACAATATAAAAATATAAAAAACAGAGTGAACTCGCAATTGCGATACCCTAAAAGACATTTTTATAGAAATCAATTTGATTTAAACTTAAAAGATTCAAAGAAAACCTGGGAGTTAGTAAACCAGTTAATTGGGAAAAACAAGGTCATTGATAACAATGAAGAGGATTTTATTATGGAGAATCTCGACAATTTTAATGAGACATTTAAAACTGAAGTTAATAAAATTCGTCAACAAATGAGTAATATCACTTTTGTAACAGATAAAATTAAAGATATATCTAACACAATTGTTATAAGTGAAGTAGAAGAGAGAGAGATAGACAACATTATCAAAAAATTATCACCAAATAAGGGTGCAGGATATGACAAAATTAGAATGAAAGACATTAAATATAATTTGAAATACCTGTTAAAACCTCTAACCTATTTCTATAACAGAATTCTTATTTCTAGCAAAATTCCTGACCAGATGAAAATAGTTAAAGTTAGACCTATTTTTAAGAAAGGATCAAAAGTGGAATGCACAAATTACAGACCTATAGCGATTTCGTCATCTCTAATGAAAATTTTGGAATGCCTCTTATTAAATAAACTTGAATCCTTTTTTAATAAATATAATATAATGCACTCTCAACTATATGGCTACACGAAAAAGAAAGGGACTCAAATGCTATTATCACATATGACAGATGAATTAAATGAAGCTTTTCATCATGGTTTATATGCCACTGTGGTTTTTTTCGATTTAAGTAAAGCATATGACATGGTTGATCATGAAATATTGATAGCTAAATGCAAAAAATATGGCATTCGAGGAAATATGAGTTTGTTATTAAGAAACTTTTTGAGCAACCGTGCACAGAAAGTTTGCATGAAGGATCGATGCAGCAGTAGCACTTCAGTAAAATGTGGTGTATTTCAAGGATCATTATTAAGTCCAATGTTATTTAATTTATTGATGAATGATTTACCATTAAATATTGAATATGGAAAAATTTATTTATATGCGGATGATATTGCTTTATCAATTGTTCACAGAGATGAAGCTAAATTATTGGATGAATGTCAAAAAAATGTATCCCATGTTGTTGATTGGATTAAAAATAATAGATTAAGTTTAAATGTAAGGAAGACGCATATTATGAAATTTAAAGTACCAAATAAAAGATACGAACTGATGTTTAATACAAGAATTAAAGTGCATGAGACAAATTGTTGTGCCAAATTAAATGTATGGAGGCATTGTAACTGTGCTGTAATTCATGAAGCCTCAGAATTAAAATATTTAGGACTCATTTTTGATTCTAATTTAAGTTGGAGAAATCATATTGAAAATTTATGTGCTACATTAAGGAAAATTATACTTATGATGTACTATGTAGTATGGTTCTGTCCTGTAAAAATCAGAAAATTACTATACGTAGCAAACTTTGAATCCAGGATGCGATATGGTATTTCAATTTATAAATTCTCATCGGCTGCAAGGGAAGTTGAAAAAATGCAAATAAGAATAATAAATCTAATTGGCACAAATTCAATATATGACAAGTTAGACACTAATAAGAAATTCAAAAAGCTAAAAATCTTAAAATTTCAAGATCTATATGAGTATATCATCTTTGTGCAAAATTTTTTTAAGAGTAGCTGGCTGTATAAAACTGTAAACACACGTAATGTGCGTAATATGCAAACCTTTATTGTTCCACGAATTATGAATAATTATGGTAAAAAGCTAAGAAACTATTATATCCCAACATTTTTTAATACGGTACCAAAATGGATTCAAACATTGAGATCTTTTAAATTTATAAAAGCAGCATATTATAGATGGAAAGAATATTATTAATTATTTTGGCAAAGTATTATGTTGCTGATCAAGTAATATTGCCATTTTGTCTATAGTATAGTATTGTGAAATTTTTAGTTTTTATAGTTACATGTATTTTGTTGCAATGTATCATATTATCCCATACAAGCCATATATGAGGCTTCGGGATAATTAGTTATAATGTAATTGTTTTTAGTTCTTTGAATAAAAAATAAAAAAAATAAAAAAAAAAAAAAAAAAAAAAAAAAATTATTATTATTATTATTATTAAATCTAGAAATATAGAAACTGTTTGTCTTTTTCTATTTTTTTTAAATCTAATATTAAATATTTAGACGTGAGGTTTAAATTGGTAGATTTCTAGAATCGTGCCAATCCTAAACCTGAAATTTTTTAATTTATTTTTTTTTCTTTCTATTTTTTTTTCTTTGCAGTTTGTGTGTTTTCCTCTTTCCTTTGCTTTTTGTCGTAGTATTTTATTGCTTTATTTTTACATTTGTTTCTCTATCCATATCTAATTATCTTTAATCTTATTTCCTTTCTTATTTTATATGTGTATTCATCAACCCTGTTCTGGGCCTTGACCTGTTGGGGGCAACGTGGGATTTTCTACCTCCGGTTTATCTGAAGGGTTTCCTTCCATCATTGTTACATTATTATTATTATTATTATTATTATTATTATTATTATTATTATTATTTTATTATTACCAGGTGGCGTCAGCTGTAGTGGCTCGTTCGTTTGCACTCCGTTTAAAATGGTCAAAAACACAGGAAAACAAGGCACTATCGGCTTCTGCCCATCATGTTCTTCTCCAATACACGGAAAGCAACCTTATCTTTCGTGTACAGGTAACTGTAAACTCTTGTACCATGCAAAATGCGTAAATGTTCAAAAGCATGAGCTCCAGAGACTCAAAGCAACATGGCGTTGTTCATGTAGCGACAGCGAACCAGTCAACTCGGAAACCAGTGCTAATGCTGCTGATGAGCTCGAAGATAGTTTTAGATCTTCTCCCCCCCGCGTGGAAGGGAATAATGAAATACGTCTGGTTTTAAAATCAATGACAGAGCTTATTTCAGCCGTAAAAGAATTTACTAGCATGGCTTCCCGGCTGCAGGAAGACAATCGAGAGATACATAAGAAGTTAGACAACGTGCTTTCGCTGTTTACCTCAGGGAGGATTAGCCGCGCCGTAAACTCGACGGATGATATTAACGAGGTATAGAGCTGATAAGTATGATGTCACTTCCTGGCCAGTTGCCTAGCGATTCCAAACATTAGGTTTAACAATGTGGTGTAAGGCCATAGAAAAGCATAGAGAAGTTAAACCTAAGTTTGGAATCGCCAGGCAACCAGCCAGGAAGTGACATCACCACTTACCAGCTCTATTTAATAAAAAAGCTATAATTGATCACACAGCCTGATGTTCACACAGGATATTTCCAAACAGCTTTTAAATTCGAAGAAAATTAGCAAGGACTACATCGATGTAGACAAACAAGCTGAAATTGCATCTGCTTTTGCCTCTAATATGAATAACGATACAAGATTGCTCGGTAACGAAATGCTTCTGAAGGATTGTTGGAAAAATATTAATAGTAGCTTTACTCTACAACAAATCGCTACTCAACAATTGATCGAACGCGCGAAGAGTATTTCAGCGTCGAAAGCTTGCATTATACCTGGCATCCCTGACTATATTTTTAAAGGATGTATTACTGATTTAGCTATTCCTATGCTCCATCTGTTCAACACATCTATTAAGCTTGGTCGTTATCCAGATATGTGGAAGCAGGTTATCATCCAGCCAATACCAAAGAAGACAGATGAAAAGGGGCTTACAGCCTATCGTCCAATAACCCTGATTTCTTTTCCGGCAAAACTATTAGAAACTCTTATATTTGACCAGCTTACTGAATTCATCGACCCTTATCTATCTGACTCGCAACATGGTTTTCGCCCTGCGCGTTCAACTCAATCTAATTTGGCATCTTTTCTCCACTATATTACTTTGCAAGTCGACAAAAGGCAACAGGTCGATACCCTGTTCTTAGATTTTTCCAAGGCTTTCGACCGAGTCAATATCAATTTACTACTTTGTAAACTGCGCATTATTGGTTTCGAGAATAACGTTTTACAGTGGTAGAAGACGTTATGCTGATTGGTAGAAGTTTTAAAATCTGCTCTCAGGATGTTAAGTTACCGGCTTTTCCGATTAAAAGCGGTGTTCCTCAGGGCTCTCCATTGGGTCCCTTGTTATTTAACATTTTCATAACGGATCTTTCTCACTTGCTGGAGCAATTACCTATCCGCATTCTCGTCTATGCTGACGATATTAAGTTATTTTATTCAATAACGAATTGGAACAGCTGCAAGGCCCTGCAAAATGGCTTGGATTTGGTTTATCAGTGGTCTGTAAGCAACGGGCTTGAACTCAACGCGGAAAAATCCTACGTGACCTCTTTTAACAGAAAAACCGCGCCTTTCTTTTTTGATTATTATATTGAAAGCAAGCTTCTCGCTCGGAAGAACCAAATCAGAGATTTAGGAGTTGTCTTCGCTGAAAACTGTTCATTTATACACCATATTGACCAAATCAGCCTGGATATCTCACGTCGTCTAGGATTAATTAAGAGGTTGTCATCCTTTTTCTCTGATATTAATACCTTTCTACAGCTTTATAAAGCTTTTGTTGTCCCAAAAATTCTTTACTGTGTCTGGATTTGGTACGGGGGTAATATGCAACCTATCACTTTTCTCCAGCGCAAATTATTTAGTTTTAATGCTTTCCTTTGCGATCATGTCAGGCATCACAATTCCATTCATTATAAACATAAAAATTTTAATATCAAGGATCTTATATGTAGACACTTCTTTAATATCCTACTCAATATTTACCATGGCAGATTAATTGTCTCCTCGCTCACTAATGATTTTAACTTGCATAGTCTAAGAAAAGCCAGAGGAGGTTTCAAGATGAAATCTATTTTAAAGTGGAGGTCCAACTTATCCCAAATTAACCCTATTGTTAAATTAGTCAATAACTACTTGGAGCATTTTAATAACATTAATTTATCTGACGCCAAAGATATGCATCTATCATTGTTCTCTTAATTTTCTTTTTCTTTTTCCCATCTCTGTTCGCTTCTTTCGTAGCGCCACTCCCTTCGGACATTACTTTTTAATCTTTCTTAATTATTTTTTCTGTAGTATAAATCTATTTCGTGACTCAGTTTTCGCTTCGTTTTTTTTTGTTTTTGTTTTTCTCCCTTTCTTCTTAATCGACCTCACTTCTTTCTCTATGATTTTTTTTTATCTCCTCATTTTAAATGTATTTTTCATTAACCCCGTTTTGGGCTTCGGCCTGTTGGGGGACAACATGGGGCTCCACCCACCGGTTTATCTGGTGGGTTATTCCCTGTTGTTGTTACAATTATTATTATTATTATTATTATTAAATTATTATTATTATTATTATTATTATTATTATTATTATTATTATTAT
>JAHWFO010083058.1:3143512-3162202 GCA_023313115.1 Rhysida immarginata | reverse complement strand
ATTATTATTATTATTATTATTATTATTATTATTATTATTATTATTATTGTGCCGTCTCTTCACCCCGAGTTTAATTTTAATATTCTTCGGAGGACAGATAGACGGTTTGTTTTAAATTCCATTAGACTATGAAATCATCCCTCGCTTGGGTTGATCCTGTTTTTAAATTAATTAAAAATTATTTAGAACATTACAATGACATTGACCTCTCTTTATCTGAGGGTCTGCATTTATGCTTATTTTCCTAGGGTTTTTTTTTCCCCTTCTGATTATTTCCTATTTATGTCCTTTTCATTAACCCTATTATCGGCCTGTTGTGGGCAACACAGAGCGTCTCCTTCTGATGTGGCCACATCTCCTTCCACATCAAGAGGAAGCTAGCCTCCACCATACGTCTCCTTCTGGTTAATTCCGTAGGGGCTTTCCATATTGTTGTTATAATTATTATTACTACAAGCAGCTCTTAAAAAAAGAGCCCTGTTCATGTGCAGACGACATCAAATTATTTCATGTTATCAAAGATTGGGACTCGCACAAGGCTATATAGGATGCTCTCTCCCTGGTTTCATTTTGGTTCCTAAAGAACAGGATTGAGCTTAACCTTTTTCCAGCAAACCTGGCCTGATCAGGCTAGAAGTAGCTATGGTAGTTACATATAACACATTATAAAATTTAAATGCATATTGTGATATCTTGATAATTTAATGTCAGGAGGTTTATACTATACTAAGGGTTAAAGAAGAGGCAAGCATAAAATAATAATAGAATTTTAATGTAACAACTAAAAACAATAGATGCAAGGATAATTTAGAATAACAATTTCTTGGCTAGGTTGACATAATGTTAATAACTGAACCCATCAAGGAAAGTTCTTATACACTGTTAAAATGGGAGGAGCGTTTCTGGCACTAGCGACTGAAAGTTCTTAACACAAAGTTAAATAATTCAGAAAATAAAGTCCCCATGGCGGTCAGAAATCTTGGACACGGATTAGACCAGACACGTTCACGCAGTACGGATTGGCAGTGGGTAATGCAAGGGTAAAGCAGTTACTTACAGTTAGAAGATCTGAGTGATACAGCTGCAATGGCTGGCTGACATCGTTTCGTCTTACAACTTGGCTGGCTTGGATTCACAGTAATTGACCTTTATCATAAACTCTCGTTCTCACACACTTGCTTAGCATTCGTAGCCTTGACTACCCATGTGACCACATAAAAAATGGCGTCCCTTGGTCGTGTTGTAAGCATTTGTGATTTGAGTAAAATTCACTTTTTTTACATTTTTCATAGGTTTTTACTACTTTAAAGATTTATATTATTATCTTTATTAATTTAACATACATTATTAACCTGAAATTTGCAAAATATAATGATTTAAATGTTTACTGAAAACCTTTCATAATTTTCATTTCATAGTCATTTCCAAATTACCTATAAAATTATTTTCTAATGATGTTTATTTCTTTCTCCTCACTCTGACAATTGGGAATACAACAATATTTAACCATAGCAATAAAAATTTTGAACAACAATAATTAAAACTTTCACTTAAGATACAGTCAACAAATGCCGTTAACACGTCCAGTGTCCGCCATTTGCATTTTGTAAAAAAATCAGTGACGTTTAGTGGCAACCAATCACAATACAGGGGATAAAGGTCAATTCACCCTCCCCCACACCTGCCATATATCTCGCTGCTGCATTACCCAGCAGCCCCCTCGCGTCATCTCATTCATGATTGGCTGTGTTCTGGCCAGCTCCAATCACCGCCTGGTGGTTGTTGCTGGAAATTCCCAAAATGCTGTTGAAGCTCTAAGTGGAAGTTTGGGGCCTCACGGCCACGTGCAGAGGCGCCGACATCATAATCACGTGTGAAGGGGCAGATGAACAAGTCGCAACTCGTTGTGATTGACGAATATCACAACTCCTTTCCTTCCTGGTGATGTCATGATCATTAGATGAGCCGCTTCCGTCCTCCTGTATCTGGTTAACGACTGCGTTTCCTCATGAAGCTGGCGGTAATTACCCTAGGTCTGTGGCGGAGATTGTATCCTATTTGATTCCTCGGGCAATCATCCAATGCTGGTGGTGCTGCTGGTTCGGTTCTTTCATTGATTTCTTCTTGGGCTTTCGGAGTACCTTTCTGGTAGGGGATGATGGAATCTCCATCTTCTTCTTGTGGGTTTCCGTTGTCACTGCCTAGTGAGGGTTGATGAACTTCTGATCTGTAACGATTTCCGCTAGAACCCATGCTTCCCCATGCTGCCTTTAACTTGTCAATGTAAACGAATTGTCTGTCCCATGAAGCAGATCCCTGAACTTCATAATTTACCAAGCTCAGCTTTCAAATTATACGATAGGGACCCCCATAGTTAAACTGTAGTTTGTTTTTTCCCCTTCCCTTGATGAGAAGCAGTACTTTATCCGCCACCTGGAATTCAAGTGCCTTTCCTGATTATGCTGCCTGAATTTGGCATCCCTACGGATGTCGCTCTCTTGGTTGGCTATATTACGCGCAACTCTCAGTCTGGATGTAAGTTCTGACTTATAGGTGTTCATTTCCATGCCCATCTCCTCTTTCCATTCCCTATCCCAGGGAGTTGTTTGGTCAAACCCGTATAGTAGATAGGCGGGAGTGTCTCTAGTGTTCTCATTGTATGTTGTCCGGATACTGAAGAGGAATCTGTCCCAAGTATAAGGTTTCTCATCGCAGAGGTGCCTCAAAGTTTCGAGGATGTTTTGGTTCATTCTTTCAGAATTCTTTCAACGAGGCCATTTGAATTGGGGCGATAGGCTGTTGTACAAGTGTGGTGATGCCAAGGTCTTCAAGTACGTTACGCATCACTTCTGAGGTGAAATTTGTTCCCCTGCCAGATATTACTTCTTTGGGCACCCGATAGCAACATACTATGCCTTCATGAATGCCTTAGTAACTGTAGTGGGAAACTTCGGGATACCTTGATGTTATGTCTATACAGAAAAGGATGTATTTTTCTCCATTAGTTGTCTCAGACGTTGGCCCCGCAATATCCAGGGCCACCTTCTCAAAAGGATATTCAGCATTTATTCCCTTCTGAAAAGGTGCAGGTCCCTTTTTCAACTTGCATTTCTGGCAGATTTGGCAAGCTTGAATATATTTGTTAACGTCGTTACCCATTGACGGCCAGAAATAATGTCTTTTTAGTTCATTTAGTGTTTTAGTGATTCCTTTGTGGCCAGCTAGTTTGTTTTTGTGGGCATTCTCGAGTATGCAGAGTTTCATGTCCTCCCCTATGCACACCCTACCTTTGCCTCGATCTTTTTCTCTCTCTCTCCCTTAGCTTGCTTTTTAGGGAACCATATTAGTGTTCCCTTATGTATCCTAAAGTTTCCATGTTTCATGAATTTTTTGGGGTTTGATTATTCTTAGTTAGTGAGCTGTATATCTCACTAAATATGGAATCGAAATTCTGGGAGGCCTTTATATCATCATCTGTTACCTCTGTTCACTTTGACGATTCCATTACATTCACGCACAGGGGGGCGGGAAAGAAGTCAGCAACAATCTTCTTCTCACCCTTTATGTGAGAGATGCTGAGGTCAAAGGGTCTAGGCTGAGCTCATCGACAAGCAGTCAACTATAGAAGGAGATGAAGCCAGAAACTGTGGACACAGATTAACAAGAACAACAGGAAACCACTATTCCACATCAGATGTTTATTACAACGTATGCGCATTTCGGCAGCCAAGCTGCCTTCCTCAGCGAATACAAGAACTTGATCAGACCAGAGGAGTTCTGTTCTGATAAAGTAGAAGAATTACAGAGTCACTTATATCTGCCTTAATAATCTTTGCCCAAATATTAAGTTTACTAATGAAGTAGAAGCCAATGGTAGCCTTCCATTTCTGGATATTAGATTGACAAGATCAGGAGAGGAACTAAATTACGACATCCACAGGAAAGCAAATTTCGTCCCAAATTTTATTAAAAATGACTCTAACCATAGCTATCAACACAAATTAGCAGCATTTAGACATATGGTTTACAGAGCGCATGTCATCCCTCTGAACACAAAAAGCAGAGAAAATGAACTTAAAACAATCGAGGAATTTGCCAGATTGAACGGTTACCAGAAAGAAATAGTCAACAGCATCTCCAAAAAAGTAAAACACAAGATCAGCCTGGAAAACATCACCACACTACAGAAAGGAAACATCCAAGGAAGAGTGTTAGCCTTGCCCTACAATCAACAACTAAATAAGGGCATGAGGAGGATCGCAAGAGAATTTGGCCTTACTATTGTCTATAGGAGTTCCAACACAACTAAAAAACAGTTAAAGAACCCAAAGGATATAATTTCGCAGGAAAATAGACCAGGAGTCTACAAACTACCATGTGCCAAATGTAATGCGGTTTACTACGGGCAATCACGGAGAGCAATCAAGACAAGAATTGGTGAACATTTGGCATGTATCAGGAAAGGAAATTTTGCAGTATCGAGATTCGCTGACCATATCCTAGATTGCCAACATGACTATAATCCTGAAGACTTTGAAATTATTTACAGCACAAGTGACCCGAAACTGTTGAATTTCCTGGAGTCGTATGCCATCACCAGTGAAGAACCTGCTAATTTACTAAACAGTGACTTGGGCCCCAAGGACGTGACACAATTGAGAGACTTGGCAAAACTTTTGCATATTCCCAAACTGACCTATGGAAAGAATAAACGCACCATAGACAACAATGATTCCTGATTGGTTGATCATCGTCTACCAGTAATTTCAATTTATGTACTTTAAACTTGCATTTATTTCTGTAATTGGATTGTAACTAACTGTCTTTTACTATATAAGTGACTCTGTAATTCTTCTACTTTATCAGAACAGAACTCCTCTGGTCTGATCAAGTTCTTGTATTCGCTGAGGAAGGCAGCTTGGCTGCCGAAATGCGCATACGTTGTAATAAACATCTGATGTGGAATAGTGGTTTCCTGTTGTTCTTGTTAAGCAGTCAACTGTCGACAAGTTTCGATGGTCACGTGGTTAATGACGCATTTGTCGATTCGAGCTAGTATGAAGACAACTTGTCTACAGTGACTACAGAGTCTACAGTGTGGACTTGTATATTTGTCTACAGAGTCTACAGTGTAGACTCTACACCGTCGATTTTCTAGTGTAGACTTTGACCATCGACAACTGCCTTATTTTTGTCTACAATTCAAGAGCAGTCGACTATGCATTTGGCGATCGTTATTTCAGAATTTAGCAACAGATTTCTTATTAAAATCTTTTTTCCTTCATTTCCGGCCTGCAGGCTAAATACACATAGCTCAAGAATACACATTTTCTAAAAATATTAACAAAAACTTGTTTTAAAATATTTATATACATGAAGTAAGTACTCTCTTGTGCTATGAAACTTTAACTGTGAAAATAATAATATAGTGTGTCTACAGGTATGTGTTTATGTACGTATTTATGTGTAAATGTGTAAAATTGTGTAAATGTGTGTAAACTTGTGTATATCAGTGTATATCATCTAGCCATACATGTGTAAAGTTGTGTAGAAATGAAATGTGTAATATGCCACTTATCGACGGTTAGATTTTGTCGAGATCGACAGCTTGTCGATGAGTTCAGCCTAGACCCCCAAATTCTTGTATCTCGAGCGACCAGCGCAGAAGGCGTTGGTTCATTGGCCCTATGCTCGCTAAGAACGAGAGAGGTTTGTGATCTGAGAGCAAATTAATGGGAAAGCCAAGTATAATGGGTCGAAATTGCCTGAGTGATTGATTTGTGCTCTTTTTAATTTAGTGCTAAAAAGCTATCGGTCTTATGCCCTGGTCTCTTTGCTGTTGAAGAACTGCCCCCAAAGCCTCTGCTGATGCATCTGTGCATAGGAGAAAGGGTTTATTTAGTATAGTCCGGGGGTATGAGGACAGGAGGGCTCATGATGGAAGCCTTCAGAGAGTCAAATGCTAACTGGCATTCCCGGGACCAGATGAACCTCGCACCTTTCTTGGTCAGGTTTCTTAAAGGACATATTGTCTTAGAAATGTCTTTAATGAATGGCTGATAAAAGTTGGCTGCTCCAATGAATGAGCGGACTTGTTTTACCATTCTAGGAGTCTCAAGTGTTGCTATTGCCATGACATTTTCGGGATCAGGGGAAAGACCCTCACGCGAGATTACGTGTCCTAAATATATCACCTTGGCCATCATTACCTTACACTTTGAAGGTTTCATAATTACATTATTCTTCCTAAAGATTCCCAATACCTATCTAAGAACTTCTAGGTGTTCCTCCGCAGTTTTGGTGTAGATGAGAACATCATCTTGAAAAACATGTATGTTCTGGTACAATCTGTTGTACAGAAGATCAGTCATGAAGGACTGGAAGATGTGAGCGGAGTTTTTTGCACCCTGAGGCATACGCGTCAACTGATACTTGCCCCAGGGTGTCTGAAACGCAAAGCAATGCTTAAGCTCCGGTGCTATGGGTAATTGGTAGTACCCGGAATTCAAGTCCAACACGCAAAAATAATTATATTCATGTAGGTCATTTAAAATGTCGTGAATTCTGGGCATGGGGTAGTCGAGAGCCGTGGTGACGCTGTTCACCTTGTGCAGGTCAAGGGTGACGCGTATGTCACCGCTATCTTTCCGGACCACATGAATGGGCGAGTTCCATCGCGAACGGCTTGGTTCGATACCAGCATGTAGATAAGAATCTATCTTTTCTTTTAGTGCATTTAGATGAATCTTGGGAATGGGGTACTGTCTCACGAATATTGGATGAGACTGGTCACTTTCAAACATGATCACTACATTAGTGACCTTGACAGCATCTCTATTTCCTCAGCAAAGTTTTCCATATGATAGGTCAGGAGCTCGTCTAGCTGTCTTTTCATCTTGGCATCAAGATACCCTTAGTAATCTGGTCAATGACCATGTTCTGCGCAGTGACAATTTCCTCACCCTGGGAATACTTGAATTGGAACTTAGCCACATTGATTAGACCGTTCCCCAAAATGCCATTGTATTGGCGTTCTTTAAAGTCGTGAACTAGAAATTGTCGATTTTTGAAGTGGGTTTGCCCTATGCGAACGTCAGCCATTATTACTTGGCTGATGGAACTGGAGTTGTTTATTCCAGACAGGATTATGTTTTCAGGGATAAGCATCACTCTGTTTCCCAGTTGCTGTGCAGTATCGGTATGTATCAGTGAAATTTCACTTCCAGTGTCTATTATTATGGGAATAGCCATGTCCCCTATCCACATCTCTAAGTAAATTAAATCATTGTTCCCGCATTTAGCTAGCACTTCATTGGAGAGGTTGCGGGTAAGCCAAGCTGTGGCTGCCTGCTTGGTCCGTTCTAGTTTAAATCACAGTCATATGACATATGGTGTGGGCTATTACATTTCTAGCAACGTCTTTTTTGTGCTGACTTAGGCTTAATTCGCGGCTGTACTTTTTGTTTATTTTCTAATAAGGTGATTTTCTAATTATGTTCGGACATATGATAATTCATCATGACAGTAAGGCCAGTGGATAATTTTCGAATTTACAATCGGAAATCAGCATGAGTTGCCTTGGCATTATTAGTGCAAGTCTGCGTATGATTGGTTACGCCTACGTTTTCAGCTTGTGCGGCAAATTCGATTGGATTTTTAAATGTTTCTGGATTTCTCACTAGAAATATCATTCTAAGTTCTGGTCGGACAGTTGTTTTTAGCTTCCAAAGGAGAGCCTGATTTTTACGAGTACTAAAACCTTCATCCGCCTTTGCCATATATCTAAATAGGCGACGCAAGTGATTTGCATATTGGTGAACATCCTCCCCTACCCTTTGCTTCGCCTGATAAAATTCTAGTTCAGCATTTTCTAAATGTTCCGGTTTCAGAAAAAGTTCAATGAGGAGTTGCTTTAGTTCTACATAGCTGCTACATTCTGATAGCGCATGTTCATTATAACTTGCGGCCTTGCCTTTCACTTTAGAATGAACGACAGTTGATATGACAGATTCTGGCCACCCTGCTATCTGTGCAACGGCCTCTACAGCGTCAAAAACCGCGAATATGGAACTATCATCCCCGGAGAAGGTGGGGATTAAATTTGTGAACCCTACAATCGAGTCACTCTTAAAAGCAATCTGAGAATTATTGCGTTCGTCACTAGAAGAAATGAGTTTGGGTGCCATTGTGATATCTTGATAATTTAATGCCAAGAAGTTTGTACTATACTAAGGGTTAAAGAAGAGGCAAGCTTAAAATAATTTTAGAATTTTAATGTAACAACTAAAAACAATAGATGCAAGGATAATTTAGAATAACAATTTCTTGGCTAGGTTGATATAATGTTAATAACTGAACCCATCAAGGAAAGTTCTTATACACTGTTAAAATGGGAGGAGCGTTTCTGGCACCAGTGACTGAAAGTTCTTAACACAAAGTTAAATAATTCAGAAAATAAAGTCCCCATGGCGGTCAGAGATCTTGGACACGGATTAGACCGGACACGTTCACGCAGTACAGATTGGCAGTGGGTAATGCAAGGGTAAAGCGGGTACTTAGAGTTAGAACATCTGGGCGGTACAGCTGCAATGGCTGGCGGTCATCGTTTCGTCTTACAACTTAGCTGGCTTGGATTCACGATGATTCACCGACAATCAATCGACAATCGAACAGCGCAGGGAAGAAAAAACAAAACGAGCGGTCCGGAAGCTGTGCTTCCACTGCCATACTCATCCAGTATTATAGCCAAAATAAATACGCTGAATTAGGAAAGAAGCCAGATGAACCTGTTTAAGTCATCCACAGGATACGGAGGAGTCCTTTCCTAACAGGACGATAAAGTTGATTGTTGATTGACGATAGGAAGTGGAAGAGCTAGGTGATCCAGTAGGGTGGGAAGATGGCCTTTTGGATGTCATCGAAATTGACGTCCAGTATGTGACGAGGCCTGCGATGTCTTAGGAGGCTTCTAAAGGTGAGCGGATGTTCAAGAATACCTGCAACCAGAGGATTGGGATGGTCCTTCATCTTCGGAAGAAGCTTCTTCAGCGACTCTTTGACGTGGTTTCCAATAGTAGGTATACAGAAATCTTCAGCAATGGAAGCATTAGTTGCTATTCTCCTGTCCAGTTGGGCTATAGTCCTCAGGGTGACGTTTTGGAATGTTTGTAGGTCCTTCCATCTCGATTTGCAGGTTGTAGCCCAGGCAGGCATACCGTACAGAAGAATGGTTCGGATTACCATTTTATATAGCAAAAGTTTGCTGTCCACTCCAAGCGAACTGTTTCGTCCCAGAAGAGCAACCAGACTAAACTTCGCCTTTTTGGCCTTGTTGATAGCATAAGAGAGATGGTCGCCCCAATTTAGCTTGGCATCTATCACAACTCCGAGGTATTTATAGTTCTTTACCCACTCGAGCTCCTTGCCAGATAGGAAGATTGGCTTCGGGGGTTTTCTAAGTTTTTTGGTAACGAACATGGCTTTGCATTTATCTACGTTCAGGTTTAACCTCCACTTAGCAAACCATTTCTCACACAGAATCACAGCATTTTGTAACCGAGATATGACATGAGCGGGATTTCGGGCACAAGTCATGATGGACACATCGTCAGCAAACAGGTATAATTCGCACTTTGTAAATGTTGGGAAGTCGTGCATGAAGAAGTTGAACAACGCAGGGCCCAGGACAGAGCCTTGTGGAACATCAGCCTTGATGTCACAAGGGTTAGACATGGAGCAGCCAACCCTGACACGAAAAATCCTGTTCGACAGAAAGGAACTAATCAAAGCGATCAGCTCTTCAGGAAAGCCACAAGTAATCATCTTGTATCTCAGGCCGTTATGCCAGACCTGATCAAAAGCCTTCCGTACATCTAGAAAGATAAGACCACCGTATTTGGCGCAATTAAGGGGAGTGTTTAGATCAGCAACAAGCCTCCAGAGCTGTAGTTGACAAGAGTGACCCGGGCGAAACCCGAATTGCTCCTTACGAACAAGATTATTGGTCACGCAGAAAGCATTAAACCTCCTTAGAATAACACGTTCAAAGACTTTTGACATCGTAGGTAGTAAGCTTATGGGCCTGTAGCTGACAGCGAGGGCAGGGTTCAGACCAGGCTTTGGTATCGTAACGATGACGGACTCCTTCCACTTGTCAGGGAAGTATCCATGTCTCCAGCAGTCATTTATGACCCTGGTAATAATCGAGACGGCACTAGGAGGCAAGTTCTTAAGGGCACTGTTTGTGATAGAATCCAAACCTGCTGCTTTCCTGCTTTTAAGATGCTTTATGACGTCGGAGATTTCATTCGTGCTAATAATTTCTTCATGCGTAGGAACACTCTGGGATGGTCCATAGGAGATACACACATCGTTGACAAGTTGAGTATTTGAGCGACTATTGGGCTTTCCTTCACAAGGTGTGGTAAACTGCTTTTCCAGGGAGTCGGCGATCAGTTGAGCTTTATCACGATCACTGGTGACAACATCACCACCTGTAGTAAGCAGTGGTGGCAAGTTGATGGGTCTGTTTCCTTTTAAGGCCCTTACAGTACCCCAGAGCGAGTTGTCCTGGACTGACAAGGATTTAAGTTTTTCGTTCCACCTCTGACTTCGTAGAGCTTTAACCTCTTCCTGAACCTTGCGAGAGAGCCTGTTATACTTTGTCTTGTAAAAGGGTAGTCGCTTACGCTGCCATAATCTTCTATAGATATTCCTTTCAAGAATAAGCCGTCTGATGTAGGGAGGAAGGTCGAGATGTTCAGGACGCTTTCGATCAGCAGTGGAGGCACTGGAACAACTAGCCCCATGGATAACACTATTGATAGAACCAATATTTGTGTTGATGTCATCGTTGGTAATAACCTCTTTGTATGGGATGCTTTTTTCGCGAAGAATATCTCTGAAGAGTTTCCAGTCCTGCGGTACCCGGTCATTTGACCGACGGACATTTGGCCGACGGACACTTGGCCGACGGACATTTGGCCGAACGGACATTTGGCCGAACGGACATTCGACCGAACGGACATTTGGCCGAACGGACATTCGACCGAACGGACATTCGACCGAACGGACATTTGGCCGAACGGACATTTCACCGAACGGACATTTGGCCGACGGACATTTCACCGACGGACATATGACCGAACGGAAATTTAACCGACGGAGAAATTCATTTAATGAAAAAAAAAAATGTTTTCAGGAGGTTATTTCGTATAACAAATCTTATGAGACAAATCTGTTTAATTCTTTCTACTAAGCAAGCATTTTGTATGAACCTATAAAATTATTCTTTTTTGTATGTCTTTTTAAATAAATGTTAGTTTTCATATCGTTAGGTAGGTTAAAATGAGAACCAGACAAAATGCAACTAAGGGTCTTGTATTATTTAATAATATCAAGTCTTTTCTTATATGTCTTTTTAAATGAATATTTTACTTCTATAAAATGAGATACTCATTAGTGATGGGCAATATTTGATATTAGATCGTGGTAGTAAAAGTTTATTCCATACATATCAGGTTTCTGTCCTGTTTTATGAGAGGACAAAAATTCTAATATCGGATAGTATCAAATGCGAAAATTCTGACAGTATCGATGACTCTAAAATATGCGATATTAAAGTATCGTCCATAGGGATATGCGATATTCTTCGTTATCAATAAATATCGCGATAATTTGGTCCTTAGTCGACTAAAAGAGTCGAATAATTCCAACTCGATATAGTCGTAAGTACATCGGATTTTTTTATTTGAGTATTTCGATTCCATCATGTTTCCATTATTAAAGAATAATTTTATCGGTCCATACAATATGCTTGCTTAGTAGAAAGAATTAAATAGATTTGTCTCATAAGATCTGTTATATGAAATAACCTCCTGAAAACTTTTTTTTTTCATTAAATGAATTTCTCCGTCGTTAAATTTCCGTTCGGTCATATGTCCGTCGGTGAAATGTCCATTCGGCCAAATGTCCGTTCGGCCAAATGTCCGTTCGGTGAAATGTCCGTTCGGCCAAATGTCCGTTCGGTCGATTGTCCGTTCGGCCAAATGTCCGTTCGGTCGAATGTCCGTTCGGCCAAATGTCCGTTCGGCCAAATGTCCGTCGGCCAAGTGTCCGTCGGCCAAATGTCCGTCGGCCAAATGACCAGGTACCCAGTCCTGCTTGGAGCGAAGCCCAATCTTCATATCGATGTCCAAACCCTCAAAGATAAGCATCACTGGTCGATGGTCAGAGGATAAGTCATCAACTGTAAATATATTATAGGGCTTGAAGAACCCTTTAAGAACAACGATGTCCAGCATATCACTAACAGGTGAGTGGTCGCAGTAGTAGGTGTCTTCAAGGGGACCAGCAACAAAGGTGTTAATTTCGTTCAATGTATATCCATACAAGATATTGCCCTTTTGATTGGGGCATTTAGAGTTCCATGCATGATGCTTAGCATTCAAGTCGCCCGCCATTACAACCAGGATGGGTCCGGACAACAGCTCGTCGAGTTCGCATGGACTAAGCTTGTGCTTAGGCGAGTTATATAATGAGACGAACTTAATTTCGCCTGCGTTAGCATCACTTATAATAACGGAAACGGCCTCCATACCTATATAGTCGGGTGTGATAGTCTCACGATGATCAATGCCGTCCTTGACAATGATTGCTGCTCCACCAAACGCATGGCTAGCATTATTAACCAGAGGCCGATCCTTGCGATAGACATGATAGCCGGGCAATTTGAACGCCTGAGATGGTTTCAGGTGTGTCTCACACATGAAAGCGACGTCGACTTTCCAGTTTATAAGGAAATTGTATAACTCGAGCAATCCCCCTTGCATTCCATATATTACAGCGAAGTTTCCCTTGATTAATGGTCCTATATGGGTGTCTATCCATGATTATTAATTAGATTTTGAGATGCAACCTGTGGCACTACTTTTCCACTTTCCTTGTAGAGGTTTAGCCAATTTCCAAGAGTCCTATAAATACTGCGCAGTTGATTCGGATCAACCATACCTATGTCATCAGCGTTAGATGCGACCGAAGCATAGGTTTTCACCTCCCTGACATACGCTATATATATCGCTCTTGCATTACCCAGCAGTTCCCTCGTGTCATCTCATTCCTGATTGCTGTGTTCTGGCTAGCTCCAATCACCGCCTGGTGGTTGTTGCTGGAAATTCCCACAATGCTGTTGAAGCTCCAAGTGGAAGTTTGGGGTCTCAGGGCCACGTGTAGGGGTGCCGACATCATAACCGTGTGGAAAGGGGCGGATAAACAAGTCGCAACTCGTTGTGATTGACAAATGTCACAATATAACTGATATTCTATTACAGATAAATTGCTCATTTTTTAATTTTTCTTCTGATGCACTTTATTACTAGTATATCCCTTCAAATTTTAAAATTAAATGATAAAATATAATAAAAAAAATGATTTTTCACAGGTGTTGTCAAAGGAGGGGGGTGTGAAATCATGACTATAAAAAATGCTTATAAGAAATTTTCTATTATCGATAAAAACTTCAAACTGCGTTTGTTGAATTCTTGAAAGGTGTGTGATTTATTGCAAATAAATTATATACCCCAAATTTATTAATAATAATAATTTATAATCTAAACCAACAGGCCGAAGCCCAACACGGGGTTTTTATATTATAATAAAGGACAATCACAAACATCCATGCCCCAAGCGGGATTCGAACCCGTGACTTGCTGGTTGCGACAGCGATAAGACCTGCGCCTCAGCGCTCTCGGGCAACAAGCCGGCAATAATCAATAATATTCGAAATTTTAGACAGCTTGTGTATCTGGAATGGAGAAACTTAGCAACATCCAAAATTATGAATTTATTAAAAAATTCCAGGGCACAATGGAACCATTTAATGATTGAATTATATTAAAGTGATTCCTTTTATTTATGTTTTAAATTTATTTTTTCGTAAATTATATTTTATTCATTAGTTATTTCACAAAAATTAAAACCATTATCATTAGAGATTGTTCCCTATCAGAATTGTCAGATCACCGAATTAGAGAAGGAACATCTATAAACAAATCTGGCGGTCGAACACGAGAAGCGAAAATAGAAGTGAAAGAAAGCAAAAGAAGAATGCGTGGGAGGAATAGGATAAATAGCTGCCTGCCCCCTAGAAATGACAATGAAAGAACCAAAGAGGTGAAGAAAGAGAAATCGGAGCGTTGTTGGGAGAAAAAAATTGCGAGAGGACAGGTGATTGGAAGAAAAGGGGAGGTAGGAAGAAAAAGGCAGAGAGGCTTGGATTCTGAAGTGAATGCTGCGTGATTTGCGGAAAACATTCGATGTTCAAACACATCGATGTTTCCAAAAACATTCGATGTTAAATCGATTTTGGAATCGATATATGTTAAAAAAAACTTCAAGTGCAGTGTTTATTTTATGAAATAATACTTCCTAGCTAATTTGTCTCAAATTTCGTTTATTTTAACTTGTATTTTTGTTTAAAAATTAAACAAAATTTACACATTTCATCAATTTAAAAGTCATTTTAAGTTAAGTTTTTGTTTAAAAACAAAGCAAAATTAAAATTTTTTCGGCTTATTGCATTCCTTTTTTTTTTATATCAATGTTCCAGCCTTCGAAAAAAACCTTTCGGAGGCAACTGAAGTAGCCGGAATACACAAAAATGGGTAAGGCCCCATGGGATTGGTCAAAATTAGAATGAGTTAAATTAAACGGCTAATGAGAAGGCATACACGTAAATCTTAGTTCACCCAATCAGGTGTATAACAATTAACAACATCGATAATGCAGTAGTAGGAAAAACATCGATGTTATAAAATAATCGATGTGTCGATGTTTAACATCGACATCGCGCAGCACTAGTCGGAACGATTCGTGCTCTGAGGAAATATGTAAGAATGAATAAGCACACGAAGGACGAAGATATGAAAAGAGAATTCAGAAAGCTGATGAACCGAAGAATTGCCATTTCAGAAGGAATACCCACCCGCGGAGGAGAGGTTTCCGCCGACGCAAAAGAGAGGTCCGGCACTTAACTGTATATGAGACCGGTTCTTCGACCAGGCAGCCCGTAAAGGAGCCCGCACGGAAGGACCGAAGGAAGTGACTTTGATATAAATTATTGGAGAAAGAACTTTTTATAATTTGGCCCAACGCCATGATGAATACAGGAGAGCAACCTCGCTAAAGCGACATGCCCGTGACGACTGGAATTTTTCGCTGCTCTGCTTGATAGACTCCCAGCCCTTGACCGCAAAAAACCCAAAAGAAGAAGTACAGCGAGAGGGTGAAGAAGGGACGAGCATATGAGACAGTTCGGAGCGGCTGGAAAAGGTTCCTAAAGCGGTGACAGACTCCAATTCATCAGCTTCGGACGATTCAGCGACTAGCGACAGGAAAGACGGCCACGTCAGCAGCCCGCCCACCAGCGAGACTGCGACCGATATCTGTGGAGAAGGAGCTGAGCGAGAAACGCTATCCGATTAAACGATGAACGAGAAACGTGTCTGGCCAATATTGAAGAAGAGAAAGTCCCACCACTGGACGCAATGTTTCTCCCCTGCAGTACTTCGAAGGACGACAACTTAGCCCCACCGAGCGCCCCAGCCAACCCGCCGGTGGACGATGATTGCTTCGCGAGCGCGTGTCGGGCAGAGATCTCTAGCCGTGAGCCGCACTCAGCTATTTCGTCGCCGTTACGGGGTATTCTGCTAAGACTGTTATACTAAAATTACAATAGTTAAGATAGACTTAAAAGAATTGCTAAGTGAACAATTTAATTTCTCTTCCATCTAGTCTGCACTAGCTTCATTAAGAATTTAGAATATCTTATGTCTTTCCTATTCGCCTTGTTAGCTGGTTAAGCTAATCGCCATTTTTGATTATTTATTGACAGTGTTGGGCCAAGCTCCTTGGAACCCGATTGGGTCGCCGCCTCCCCCTTACTCTCGTCCGCCGGACTCTCGACCGGCCATTGTCGAGTGGGTCTTTGCTCATCAGAACAGAACGGAACACAGCTCGAGCAACCACACAAGCCGAAATTTTGACTGAGTCCAAATGGACAGAAACTCGTGTGAAACGAGGCGGCCTTAACAGGTCCGCCTGTCCGCCGAATATCAAGGCGATCGGCCGTGGTTGGCATTTCACCTCTGAACACAGCTCCAGGGTGAACACAGCTCGAGCAACGATCATCACCGAAATTTTGACTGAGTCCAAATGGACGGAAACTCGTGTGAAACGAGGCGGCCTTAACAGGTCCGCCTGTCCGCCGAATATCAAGGTGATCGGCCGTGGTTGGCATTTCACCTCAGAACAGAGCTCGAGGGTGAACACAGCTCAAGGAGGATGAACAAAGCTCGCTCGACGACGGACAAAGCTCAAGCGATCGCGCCACGAGAGCCAAATTTCGGCTGAGTCGGAAAGTCCGGAAACTCGGTGGAAAGATGGGGCCAAGAGAGGCAGGAATTCAAAATTTACATGTGACAGGGGCGCGTCAACGCACATGGGAAAGACTCAGCCGAAAAACCCGGGTTGGAGGTGTACCGACCCGTACTTTAATTTTTGAGTAGGCATATCTTAGAGATACTCCCTATGAAAAAATTTCGAACATCAACAGTCCAAAAATAAACATGTTACTTTTCACAGTGTTTTACCGGAAGTTCGAATATCATGCCGCGTTTGGCCGCTCTTGTGCGGCCGGGGAGTGAAGCCCTTGCCGGACTCTTAATCGCCTACTTTTGTGTTCGGACCAAGTGTAGACGGTCCGGTGCTATATATATAGGGAGCATCATTGAGGCGAATGGAGACGAAAGGTGCCAAAAATAAAACGTATTAACGTTTATTATTGACAAATTGAAAAAAGAAGGAAAAATTTGAGTTTTGAACGTTATTATTGCTAAAAGGGGCGGAAAATAAGATACAGAACGGCTCCTTCGATCTCCAGACCGGCTTCTTCGCTGCCAGCTCCCTAACATAGAAGGGCGATGCAAGCAAGCTATGACCGACGCTTACTCGTTCCTTCACGGGCTCTGTTAAATTGCACGGGCGAATGCTAGGATTTACCCGGCTTGAGGTGCCAACGTTGGCAAGAACGTTTCGCAGCATCGGAAAGGTTTTCCGCCACCGGCGAAAGCAACCGCTTAGGCGGGGTGGGGGAAAACTATTTTGCTCGAGCGTTGGTTCGGTGATGGGACGCCCGTTTGACAGGAAAACCCGGCTATGGAAAGTTTGGTTTCGCAAGCTTTGTTGATGGCCCTGATCCCTACAGCACAGAAAGCTGGATTCCTGGTAGCAATCGTATCGACCGGCGGTTGTCACAGAATCGTTCCCGGTGTAACAGGGCAGAATAACCCCCCGTGTAAATCGACCCCGGGGTCAATCTACACAAGTGTATTTTAACCCCCCTACTTCCGGATTGGCGTCGTGCCAACCCCCTCTAAACTACCCACCACCCCCGTCGGCTACTTGACCAAATACGCATAGATAATGAAAGTGGTGGGGGTTGATAATAGGAAAAATTTGCGAGGATCAGAGTTTTCTATACTTTGCGAGGAACAAAAACGCATGATTTTAGGATTTGTTTTTTAAATAATGAGCAATGATTTTAAAGTAGGCTATTGATATTCGTATTAAAATGATATACGCGTTTTTTATATTAAAATATGAAACCTTTTACCGGATAAATTTATGATTAAATTTGGTGCACATTTTTTTTTTAATTAAGTTGCATAATTTTAATTAAACTGCAATTTATGTGCGGAAAAAGAAATGAGTAAAAGGAAAAAGTGCATGATTTGATCAACGGAAATATTTGAATAAAAATAAAGTATACGCAATACGCAAAAGTAAATATTACAACGTGGAAATCCATCATTTCTTTATGCATTACGTATTTACTTCTAATATGTATTTTACGTTATTTCACTGCTGAAACAATATTTTATTTGTACTACCACTTCCCCCTCCAGCTACTTAAGTTTCCCTTCTTATCCACCAAAGTGATGAAGGGATTAAATTACAATGATATTTTAAAGCTTTGAAATTAGAAGATAAAAAAAAAACCTACAAAAATTTTGTACATGTACTAAAATATATTCAAAATCAAAACAATTTACAGATAAATTCTATAAAAAATACACAAATTAAAAATTGCACAATTTAAAAAATTGCACAATTTAAAATAAATATCTTAATGATGTATTCAATTAAAAATGAGATATTCAAAGTTATTTTTTGATTGTATAATAATTTCTAATAATGTCTAATTAACGAATTAATCAGGAGTTTATGACTCTTGCTTAATTAAAATTTAAAAAAAAATGTGCACCAAATTTAATCATAAATTTATCCGGTAATAGGTTTCATATTTTTATATAAAAAACGCGTATATCGTTTTAATACGAATATCAATAGCCTACTTTAAAATCATCTATCATTATTTAAAAAACAAATCCTAAAATCATGCGTGTTTGTTCAAACAATGAAAATACGATTTTACTAATTTCATATATTTAATCAAAAGGCGAATTTTATTTTTTTACAATTTCTCAGTTCAATTACTAATTTAAATTTTATCATTTAAGTATCAAAAGCTTTTTGTGCTAAAGTATAGAAAACTCTGATCCTCGCAAATTTTTCCTATTACCAATCCCCACCACTTTCATTATCTATGCGTATTTGGTCAAGTAGCCGACGGGG
>JAHWFO010083058.1:3138512-3141012 GCA_023313115.1 Rhysida immarginata | reverse complement strand
ATTTTAAAACTCGCAACGAGTCGCACGTCCCATACTCGAACCCGTAGACCGACTGCTTCTGAAAAGTCGCGGTAAAGCGCGGGCTAACAGTCAAAGTGCGTACTGCGTAGCAGTTTTTTTTTCTTCTCTCCCCACCGACGAAGACCAGGCAATGAATCCCGACGTTTTGTTGGGAGTCTGGCGGCAGTCACGAGACGAATAGACCGTGTCTGTAGGCTGCGACAGGTCGAGGAAACAGCCTGTTCCTCCAGAGGCTCTGATGGCTTGGGATTCGATGCTTTCGTCTGTACCGAACAGCTTGCACGGCTGTGTGGGAGAAAGCTCGGATGTACGAGGAGGAAGCTCGTACAAGAAGGCAGAGTGTCTGTTCTTGGGGCGATGGTTGGGCCCTGCCACCCGCTCTCTAGTCGAAGAGAGACGGTACGGAAAGAACGAAGATGCCAAGTGGCCAGCCACCGGGACCCCAAAAGGGTCCTGGTTGGATATGGATGCCGTTGTTTCTGGGTTGGCACGGGTTTGCGTGACGGCTATAAGGCCGGCTGCTTACCTCCCTAGATTTCGAGCGCGGGTACCTATCCCGATGACCGCGTCGTCCTTGCCACGCACGTGCAACTTCGCAGCATCCTGCGAAAGCGTGCGGGGACGACTGCCAGTTTTCCCATAGCGTGAGTGTTCTCTGCTAGCGACTGACGCAGAGGTACCGTCTCGTTACTTGTCTGTGGGAGAAGGTGGGCAAAGGGCTTTCGCATGTAGATTCTGAAAGCTACTTCCGCCTTCCCCGCGAGATTTTCACGTTTTGTGGGACAGTCATGGGGCTATGCCCTACTGGTTGCTTGAAATTGGCACAACGAAGCAGGTCGCCTCGAAGGGTAAACTGCCTTGGGGTGCCAGCCAGTAGGGAGAGAGGCTTAAAGAGATTCCTTCGGTCGCAGATCGAAAGGGCCGCCCGACGGCTGTGTGGGAGAAAGCTCGGACGTACAAGAAGGCAGAGTGTCTGTTCTTGGGGCGATGGTTGGGCCCTGCCACCCGCTCTCTAGTCGAAGAGAAACGGTACGGAAAGAACGGAGATGCCAAGTGGCTGGCCACCGGGACCCCAAAAGGGTCCTGGTTGGACCCGGCTGTCGTTGTTTCTGCGTTGGCAAGGGCTTGCGTGACGGCTCTAAGGCCGGCTGCTTACTTCCCTAGATATTGTATTTTTTATGTTCGAGCGCGGGTACCTATCCCGATGACCGCGTCATTCTGGCATGCGAAAGCGTGCGGACACGACTGCCAGTTTTCCCATAGCATGAGTGTTTTCCCCTGCTAACGCAGAGGTACCGTCTCGTTACTTGTCTGTGGGGGAAGGTGGGTAAAGAGCTTTCGCACGTGGATTCTGAAAGCTGCATCTGCCTTCCCCGCGAGATTTTCACGTTTAGTGGGACAGTCACGGGGCTATGCCCTACTGGTCGCTCGAAATTGGCACACCGAAGCAGGTCGCCTCGAAGGGTAAACTGCCTTGGGGAGCCAGCCAGTAGGGAGAGAGGTTTAAAGAGCTTTGGTCGCCCGGCATTTCTTTCTCGGTGAAATATTTTGTCTGCCAACCGAGTGGATTCCCATGGCCGGTTGGAATCCAGCTAGACCGTTGCTCGAGGGTCCACGTTGACTCGTAGATGCGTCTACGGCAATGGACTGCTTGTTGAACGAGTAAAAATAGGCGCATTTATACTCGCGGGTCCGACACAGCTTCCCCAGGAAGCAAGTCCCTGCGTCTCGCCGGAGAACGTTACAAACGCCTCCAGCCAGATATTAAAAACATATATCGAAGGTCCGATGCCTATTTACACTCGCGGGTTTGACACAGCTTCCCCAGGAAGCGAGACCCTGCGTCCCGCCGGAGAACATTCACCCCCTTCTCACGGAGGTGGGGTGACAAATGCCTCCAGCCAGATAAAAAAATGCATCGAAGGTCCGATGCCTATTTAGACCCTGCGTCTAACTGGAGAATGTTGACCCCTTCTCACGGACTGGGGGGGACAAACGCCTCCAGCCAGGAAAAAGGCGAAAAGCCATTTAAAGCGTCCGCGCTGTTACGCACAAATTCTACCGCCGATGGCAACGCAAAGTTTGCCTACGACGGTATTGTTTGTCCGCAACAGACGGACGTGGTGTTCGCATTTTTTCCGCACTATTATAAGTGAACAAAGCTAGAGCATGACTTAGAAAAAATTTTGTTTTTTGTCCCACAAGCAAAGCCGATCTGTTTTCCTGACGACGGTGTGATTGATTTGGCCGCAACAGACGGACGAGGCGTTCGCAATTTTTTCGCACAATTATAGGTGAACAAAGCTACAGCGTGACCTTGAAAAAAATTTCCTAATAAACGCCTGTGAACAGACCTACGGCATGACTTTGAAAAAATTTCCTAATAAACGCCTGTGAACAGACCTACGGCGGAGGAGGCAGAAATTTTGACTAACAGAGCTCATTTTCAAGACACAAGAAATGCTTCAAAAGTCATTGG
>JAHWFO010083058.1:3110154-3138502 GCA_023313115.1 Rhysida immarginata | reverse complement strand
AACAGAGCTCATTTTCAAGACACAAGAAATGCTTCAAAAGTCATTGGATTGGTTTGAAACCAAGGACAGAACACAGCTGGAGCGAAAGTCCGACCAAGTCCGAACTCATGCGGCCTTGACAGGCACCTTCTCCCGCCAAATGTGAGCGCGTTCCGAGGTATTCAAAATTTACACGTGAACGGGGCGCGTTACCGCACCTGGGAAAAACTCGGGTTGGATGTGTACAGACCTGTGCTTAAATTATTGAATAGGCAACTCTTCGAGGATCTCCCTATGAAAAAATTTCGAACATCAACAGTGCAAAAATAAACATGCTACTTTTCAGAGTGATTTACCGGAAGTTCGAATATCATGCCACATTTGGCTACTCTTGTGCGGCCGGGGAGTAACCCCTTTGCCGGACTTTTAATCGCCTACTTTCCTGTTCGGAACAAGTGTAGACGGTCCGGTGCTATATATATAGAGAGGGACGTTGGAAGCAAGTGATAAGATGAGGCTTTTTTTACTAACCTAACCAGGATCCGTGTGTTTCCCCCACGGGGGAGTTCGAACGACGGACGAGCTGTGTTGGTTACCCCTACTTGAAAAATCTCCCTGAGTTTTGCGTCCCAGCCTTGAAAAACCCGATTCCGCTCTACATGACCCGTCGTACGTTTTACTACGTGCGAGAGCGCGTCAGCTAGCGGCAATCACCCTGCCTGTCTGCCCATTGTTTTTAACCTGCAAACCCGATTCCGCTCTTTATGACCCGTCGTACGTTTTACTACGTGCGAGAGCGCGTCAGCTAGCGGCAATCACTCTGCCTGTCTGCCCGTTGTTTTTAACCTGCAAACCCGATTCCGCTCTTTATGACCCGTCGTACGTTTTACTACGTGCGAGAGCGAGTCAGCTAGCGGGAATCACTCTGCCTGTCTGCCCGTTGTTTTTAACCTGCAAACCCGATTCCGCTCTTTATGACCCGTCGTACGTTTTACTACGTGCGAGAGCGAGTCAGCTAGCGGGAATCAATAACTCTGCCCCTTGTCCGACCCATTGAATCTTGGACCGTTTTCAAGTGCGAGTTGGCGGGGAAGCTTAATGAGCCCCTAGCCCGAGGCCGGGGTCACCAAACACCTATCTAAACCCTGGCCGGTCATCACTGCTGGTTCGCCGAAACATAGCGGGCTGATGACGGTCGGGTTACGATTGGTTACGAGGAGTTGACTTACCCTAACTGATAACAAACGAAATTGAAAGGTCGTAATACCTACTTGAGGCCCGCTGTGGCGTGCTCCAATGAAAAATCGAGAGCGAAATATTTTTAAAGCAAAAGAACTGAGTGTCCTAAATAAAAAGTATGTCTGAAGTAGCACAAACCAAGCTAAAGTGCCCCGTCGAGGGTTGCGAATGGAGGTCGAAAAATTATGAGCACGTGAACCAGCATCTTGTTCGAGCGCATAAAATTCACTCCCCCGAGCACCGCAGGCAACTCATCGTTGAACGGAAAAGAGATCTAATGTGTTTAGGCCAAAAGGCCTTGGACGAAAATTTCTTAAAACTGCCGCCAGCAAAGCATTCTGAAAGTACGGCTGAAGGGCAGGCGACAACGTCGTCACTGGCATTGAATAACTCGGCACGTTCAAACGATGAGAGCAGTAGCCCGTCTGATGACGGTGAGAGCGAAAGCTCGGAGTCTGCTGCCGTCCCAGGCTTGGCGTCTCCCTTCAATAGCAAAACACTCAGAAGTGGAAAAGTCATACGACCGAGCAAGCCAGAAGAGCGTTTTTTTGAATTGTATTCGAAACACATCGAGGATACGAGCAAATATTGGAAGGCAAAAGTTGGCTTGGCCAGGAGCATAATTGGATTTATTTACGAGAAATCTGGGCAAAAGCTAGAACCCACTCTGCGTGGACCTACCAACTGGGTCCCCCTGTTTGACATTCGCTCGGTCGAAGACGGTGTAAAGTTGTTTGAAGAGGAACGAAAGATTCGCCCGCAGACTTTGAAAAAATACATTACTGCTTTCACGGAATGCTTGGCCGCCCAACTACAGAGGAACGAGGGCCTGTCTGACCCGAATTTCCGCTTAAAGATAGATCAATTAGTCGAATGTTTGAAACTGAGAGGCCGAGCCTCTCTTCACAGGGGCCGAGGTAAGATGCAAGAGCGCCTTTTCGAAACCATCAGTGGCGACGTTGATGAGGAGAAAGCAAAACGCGCTCTTACTGCGCCGATGATTAGCCCAGAAGTGGCGGCCACTGTGCGGAGTCTGTTGTCGAAATCTTTCCTGAGGCCGAAAGAGCGGAATTATCTTATCGGATTCTGTGCCGCATGTATTTCACTCGTTCAGGGCAAAAGGCCCGATGTTCTTTGCAATTTAACCATACAAGAGTACCGGATGGCGTAAACGGTAGGCGGACCAAGAGTTGCACTTGTCCAGCATCATAAAACAGAGAAGCCAGTGCGATCGTGATTGAGGGATTACTCGGTGACGTTCTGGAATGGTTTTACCGTGAAGGAGTCAGACAAGAGCCGCCCAGGCAACAGACGGATACGCTCATGTTTAACTCAGGAGGGCGACCTTTGAAACGGACCGATCGGCAGCTGTCACAGCTTCAGGCGAAGCACGAGCTACCAGTGGTCGGGGCCCGTGATGCCCGGAGAATTCTGAATTCGCTAAGCGTCATGTCTGGTTCGCCGGGGTCTTTTATTCACCGGTACCTAAATCACATTCCGTCGACTGCCACCCAGCACTACCAAGCAGGGAACGCCAGTTTTTATCAAAGTGCCTACTCCAAGGTGAACACTTTTTTGAACATTAGCCCGTCGGAAGGAGTGGTTCCTTCTGACGAAGCTTCCACCATAAGCGAAGGGGAGGACGAGCAAACTTTAGAGGACGAGCCGTCGTCGGACTCTAGTGACAGCGCATTTTAACCTATTAATTTTTGTGTTAAATAAATAAGGAATTGGCTTTAAATAAAATAAAATGTATGTATATATCGATCTATCTTTGTAAACTAACTTTTCAAAACACTTGCTAAGACACAGGTGAACAAAGCTTTAACGGGCGTCCCATAGCACGGGGCCGCTCGTAGCCCCCTTTGCCGCGAATGTGCGCTCGATGGCCCGGGATAACGGGCGTGAGTCCCATTTTACCACGCTTGTGCGCAGGGAAGCCCCCCACAAGGGGGCCGCTGGAAGCCCCCCACCCCTTCCCGCGAATGTGCGCTTGATAGCCCGGGAAGAACAGGCGGGCGTCCCCTGGCACACTTGTGCGCGTGGTAGCGCGGCTGGGCCGGGCGGCGCCCCGGGGCTGTCTGTAGCACGGGCCGGACGTCGCACGCGGTATAAAACAGCCGCGACGATGCGTGTGCTTGACACCGCCCGTCGACGGACTTTATTGCCGCCGAGTCCCTGCTTACACGCCACTGGCTCATATTCCGCCACCACAGAAATGGGGATCCTGGACAACCCATCTGCATTTGTATTCTTTATGCCTGGCTTATGTATTATATCAAATTGGTACTCCTGGAGTGACAACGCTCATCGCGCCAACCTGGTAGTATGGTCGCGCAGGGAAAACAGCCATGAGAGGGGGCGGTGGTCTGTCTGAAATACGAAGCGCTTTTCTTATAGGTAAACGTGAAACTGCTTTAATGCATATATTACCCCTAAACATTCTTTTACAATAACTGAATATTTAAGCTCACTCTTTTTCAGCAATCTACTTACATAAGCAATCGGATGTTCTTTACCTTCAAATTTTTGGGAAATGAGTGCCCCCAAAGCATAAGAACTGGCGTCACTCGACACAAAATTTTTTACTGCTTGCTATTTTGTCCGGGTCAGGAGCAATCCCACGCTCTGACATGATGTGCCTCAGAAACTTAACTTCGTCATTTAAAAACTGACATTTTCTGGGTTTCAATTTCAAGTTGGCCTCCCTCAGCCTCTCAAACAAGGTCCTCAAACTTGCCAAACGGCCCTCAAAAGTTTCATTAAAACAAATGAAGTCGTCTAATTAAACGAGAATTTTGTCTTGTAGCCCCCTAACAATAAAATTTGCAGTGAGCTGCCATAATGCAGGCGAATTATTTAATCCCATGGGTAAGCTTTTGAATTGAAATTTCCCAAACGTGATAGAGAAGCCAGCCTTCGCTCTATCTTGGATTTCTAACTGAAAATAGCTGTGGTTGGCATCCAAAACACTAAAATACTTTGATTTACCCAATTGAGATAACGTTTCCATCACCTGGGGCAACGGAAAGGCATCAACCGTTGTCACTCTATTTAACTTATGATAATCAACCATCAATCTATAAGAGCCATCTTTCTTCTTTACCAATAACGCAGGCACAGACCAGGGACAAGAACTCATTTCCACAATGTCGTGTTTTAATAAATTATCAATCATGTCACTCATTATGCCCCACAAAGAATAAGGGATCCTATAAGGAGCCTGCGCAATAGGGGGGGGGAGGCAGTATCAATTTGGTGGTGTTCTAATTTACAACAGCCAATATCCCAATTGTGATGCAAAAATGTATCATTAAATTCAAATAATAAGTTCTCTAGAGGTATTCTTTTTCCTTCCTCCAAATGACTCAAATTAAATAATTTTAAAAATTCTGAATTCCCAATCTTTTCTCCTTCCTTTCCTCAATAGTAGTATTAATTTCAACCTTCTCCTCCTCTGCTTCATACAGATCCCCAATAATTTTTCTTTTATTTAACTGCAAAGATTCCCCAGAATATTTTAGAATTCGAACAGGTATTGTATTAGAATCAGAAACTGTAACCAATAATTTTGCCCCGGACGGCACTTTTAAACGTTTTTATAATAAAGTCAGAAATAAGATTTTTTATCTTTTTATTAATAAGGTGTAAGGAAACAAAACCTGCTGTATTCTATACAGTAAACCTTTCTCTGTAAAAATACAATACAATTAGCTTAGAGAATTAATTATTGTATTTATAATAATTTATTTAAATTGAAGATGTTCGGAAGTTAGAAACCCAAGGTCGAAATCATATAGCCATTATCTACTTTCTCATTTTAAATTATATTTTCATTCTACAGATTCAGAACCTGCATTTTATGAAATTATCTAGCTTCCTTATTAGTTCCATACAAGTTTTACTGCACAAATATGTATAAAAAATATTTTATCCTACCTCCACTTCACGCTTGTAATTTTTTCGTCACTCTATGCCAAGTTGAACTTTCCTGCCTTATTGCGAGTCTGTTATAGCAGATATGTATAGAAAACTTGTTTTTATTTTAATCCTGAGATCTTGTTCTTTATTATAAGTATAATTATAATTCATAAAATGAATTTAGAAAATAGAAATAAAGTAAAATGTAGGCGGATTCACAACAATAAGGTGTGACTGTTGCCATGATGATGTCATTTCAGAATGCATTCCGAAATCCCCCCCCCCCCTCCTCTACAGGGCCGCTCCAATGCTTAGAAGGTTGGAATGTAATTTTGTTATCTGTTTATTGTTTACTTTGTAAAGAATTGTTCACGTCACATTAAGACTTATAATTTGGATGTGGACTAGTAAATACTAGTAAATGGACTAGTATATATGCATTCGGAATGTTTATACTATCGTTAGAAATTTTTGGTTAATGTTTCATTATTTTGCATGAATAATAAAACATCAATTGAACAAAAAAATTGTTTTCTCGTTTATGCACCAAATTGTAATAAATGCTTTTAATTTTAAATTAAAATATATTGTAAAATTATATTTACAATATCCAAGATGATTGTAAATTTATTTAAAATTTGCATATAAATTCATTTTCAATTAGCTTCATTTGAAAATGTAAACAGTATTCATTTGTTTCTATATGAATTTTCATGTTTATAAACACATGTCATTGAATTTTATAAAAAATAATGCAAATTTTATAATAATAAATGAATATTTAATTTTATTTTAGCATATATGCAATTTACAAGCACTATTTTTTTGTATAAAATGCACATAAAATCTTATTCTCAAGAGGTCTCTGGTGGATAGAGGCGGGGCCTGATTTTGATTCGTTATAGTTAGATCTATGCGATTACGTCAACTAGTATTAAATTAAGTCATGGCGCCAACTTCAAACCCCTGAAATCTCCACATAGTTATGAAAAAAAATTCATAACATTGATAATAAATAAAATTTCTTAATTATTTTTTAATTCTCATACAGACAATGAAATACTTCACATTTTCAGCCTAACTTGCTAATTGTAAATAATTTTCGTTTTTTTCTAAAAATTCAATAAAACAAGAATAATTTTTCTTTACTCATATTTGTATGTTTCAGAGTTATTTTTAAAAATAAATTATGCACATAACAAAATATACTGTTTCATATAGTGGCCTAAACATCAGTAAAAACTTTGCAAAACAAAATTCGCCATAAATAGATATACTTTGGCTAGAAAAATTTTTTGAATAAATTAGCGCAATTTTTCCGTTTTTGATCAAAATTTTCCCGTCCTAAAAGGGTTAATCTCTCTTGGCTCCAATACTCCCAGCTGCCGTTTATAAGATCTCCCCACCACCTTGCCCTCAAAAACAACCTCTGAAAAAGGAATGGCCTCCCCACCACCTTAACAGGAATGGCCTCCATAATTTCACGAATGTTAGCAATACCAGATTTGTGTTCCGAATTTTTTACCTCTGACCTAGACCCAATAAAAGAAAGTTTATTACTTTCATTATGTAATATATTCTCTTAAAAATCAATTATGAACTCATATCTTCTCAATGTATCCCTCCCAAGTATAGCATGATATGGTATCTCTGTTCTCCGTTTCAAAATGTGACACTTAAGACTATAACACTTCCCCCAAATTTAAATGTAAAAATATATGTCCCTTCAGTAGGAAAATTGTGACTTCTGACCCCAACCAGATTAATGATAGATTCCTGAATTTTCATAACATTATGGCGTAATTCAACAATTTTTTCTAAGATATCATTTTCTAATAAGGTCACCTTTGCACGACTGTCCACTAAGAATTTACCAGATAATTCTCCTGCACTTACTATTACCATAAGTTCACTAGGCTCAGAGGAAACATTCGCAAGGAATTTTCATTTCTGTTCCTTATTAAAATTTGCATATATTACCCTCTCTCCTGACCTTTGGGGAGAGAGGCAGCTTTCACGTTTTTTGTTTGATGCCTTGGTCCTGTCCTCGCGTGCTTCTCGCAGGGGGCTTTTCATTTTTGGACCCTGCCTCTTCCGCCTTCCGAATTCTCTTCAGAAAATAATGCTGGGTGTGGCCTTCGCGAAGAAAGAAAAAACATTCAAATTTCCTTGGCCTTCTTTCTTTACAAAAATTCACTGTGTGTCCCGGGCGTCAGCAACCAAAACAGATTGTTTCTCTTCGCGTCTCATGCCCTTTACTTTTATCACCACTGTAAGATTTCCTCTGTCGTGGTGTACTATTTCGCGCTGACTGTCTCACATTCGTCTTCAGTTCTAACGCCTTCTAACTCACGTTGACCTTTCCTCTCGTTGTTTAATTCCCTATTTCTTTTCTCTCTCTCTGTGAGACTCAAGTATAACATTTCTTTTATTCCCCTACTAATTTGGTTTAAGTCTGCCCCTCCTCTTCACTCTCCACGTCTTCCCGTTTGATCATATTCAATGTACATTTCTCAGCAGCTCTCTTTTTCTCATTCTCTTACTCTTCTTCTGCTTGTTCAATCGCCTGGCACAAATTATCAGATTTTCTAAACATCACCACCCTTTGAATAGAAGGCAACAACCCCTCAATAAATCGCTCCTTCACTCTTTCCTCCATAATTTCTCGAGCAAATGCCCGTTTCACTTCAGCATGTTCTCCTGCCCCTGCCACTCTAATCCTTGTCTTATTTCCCAAACTTTGCAGCCTTTCACTCTTCTTTTTACGCTCTTTTCCAAATCTGTCTATTAGCACTCTTTTCAATTCCTCATAATCATTCACCTCCTCCATAGCCCTATCCTCCCTACAAAAAAAACTGTGCTCTTCCCTTCAACTTAATTTTCGCTATATGGTACATAGCCTCTAGATTCCAATTCATAATATAGCCCACTTCATCTATTTTCTGAAAAAATGCCACTGGATCCGATGTTCCATCATATTGCCTTATCTCACTCGCCAATACAAATGACTGTGGGGGGAAGTGAACCCCTGGGGTGGGTGTGAGGCCAACAGTGGCCCTCCCATCTGAGCCTGTCCTTGGCCCTGTGCTGGCCCCATTGGTGGGGGTGGTGGCGGTCCCTCTGCCCTTATCTGATTCTAATTCATCCTTAAATTTCCTCAAGTTAATGTTCCGTCCTACATCCCCTGATATTTGATCTTTAATTTAATAAATGTAAATCAATTGTGTGGCCAATAATTACAATTAATGTCCCTATTTTTTATACAAATATTCAATTCAAATAATCTTAATATTAGTTATTCCTTGTAAATAAATTAAGGAACACTACTTATCTTAATAAATAACCTTATTTTGTAATTCACTATCAATTTCTTAATAATTCACATAAAATTTCAAAACATTTCCTATCGACTGCGCCAAAATGTCAAGGTTCTGGGATCAAATCAGTTTAATAAAATATCAAAAAAATCTTTATGCAAAGGAATTTCGACTGCACCCATTTTATTTAGTTGAAGATAGTACGAAAATTATCCCCATTCCCTTAATATTTGAATATATTTACACAGGTAAGCCAGGTGAGTAAGGATCAGAACACAACACAGTAACAAAATAATACTCTATTTATTAACAGGTATAACTTGGGAAAAAGATTGTAAGAAGATAAAATTGAGCAAAAATTAAGTTGAGAATATTTAGATCTTAAATGAATAAAATTTAAATATGAATTTGGATGATTATAAACAACAGCTTAAAGGTCCATCAATAATTGCTAATCATGTATAAGAAAAATATTTCAAAATAGCAGAATGTACTTTGCATATATTCTCTCAGTTAAACATATTGATTTAAGAAAACCATTGTCAGTAAAAAATAATGCATATCAACAGGTATCAGTAATGATAAAAATTTCATTTACCTTTAAGATAGTAATTTCATAGAATGAGAGTTTAGCCTGAAACTGCTTTATCAGTGATTTCTAAATACATTTATCTGCTTAAACAAAGAATAAGAGAATTTAAACTTGAAAGGATTCATGGTTGTGTAATTAATAGTGATCAGATTAAAATTCTCTATTTTCCCTTCCCAAGATCAACATATAAAGGATTTTAATTCCTCCCCAACATAGTGGAAAAAACAAGAAAAATAAGTTGCTTGGCCAATGAGACATTAAGGAGATATTTGCTATACTGTATCACATCAGCTGCCCGACACCTTGGGATACTCGAGACGTGGCTCAGCTGGGCTCTCTCTCTCTGCGATGACAATGAGGGTGGAATCCTCTTCTCTTGGCGGGCGGCGCTCAACTCCCCAGGAGGGTCCCAACAGCGGGCAGACCAACAGCCAGAATCAAAAACTATTGATAATTTTTAAAGTGGGTTCTCCACTAGAGTACTTGTTGAAAAAAACCTTGGGAATTCGAGCAAAATCATAAGTTTAACATGCGTGCATTAATAACTGAACTAAAATTTAAACTAAATGAATTTAAAATTTCCCACACCGCGTTCGTAATGACTCGTGATGTGGAGGTCGAATTAGGTAAAAAGAAGAGAAAAGGGTGCTCGCACCTAGCGAGTGCAAAACTCAAACCTTATGTAACTCATTGTCACTCAGAATCTTTTCACATCAGCTCGGCTCCAAACCTCCGACCAATAAAAATCTGATCCCCGTCACTCCAAAGCATGCAAGGAATGCCTTCTGTTAAGTAAAACTTGATAATTTCCATTCTCCATTGTCTCTTTTCAGTTTCCAATATTCTATCTGATGTTCCTCTGTCCTCAAATCTCCAATATCGTACCATGATGCCAATAGTACCCTTAATCAATGAGCACATTTTTATTTCTATACAGGAGCCAAAACTAAAGAAAACAATCCTTTTAGATTCCCAATGTTCAGATTCATTTCAATCTAACACATGATATTAAAGCTCTATGTTTTTCTCTCAGATAGTTAACACTAAAAATAAATAATCTAAAACAGGTCCCACTAGAATTCCAAACGTCCACATAATTTCAATATTCTAAACATGCTTGACCAAATAGCCCGAAAACCTCACAATATGTTAATGAGTCTTCTATAATTAGAATTTTAATTTCTTGATTTAAAAAAAATTTCAAATATTTGGATGAGAGTAACGTGGGTATAATTGGAATAATCAGACTCTGGCAAAATACAGAAGAATCTGGAAGATTCTTTTTTTTTCCAAGAATAATTTTGCTTTTCTTGTTCTTTTTTATGATGTTTACCCGTTTCATGCTTAAAATTAATTTTTAAATTAAACATTGTCAAAATACGTATAAGCAAATGGATTGTGAATATATTGCCCAACTGCTACTTATCTCCATATCGTAAGTTGCTCCAAATAAGCGTATGCAATGTAATCTTCTTTAGCAGTGATCTGTTAATTTAGCCAACAATATTTAGCCCTTATCTGACATGAATAACCACCAAATTCTTTGTTGAATATTTATTTGGCACAACTATTTCTGCTTTAGTTCGCAATTGCCGACCATTGAAGTTATGTATTAACCCACCTTCGTCTACATTTGAAAATCTTCATCAGAATTTTTCTTCGCTTCTGGTTGTTCAATTAAATTTTTTTTCTGAAAATTGCAAACCTGTTTCAACATCAAAGTAAAGAAATCACTAATGTCAACCAAACCTTTTTGCTTTGGAAAAAATATGATAGAAATTCTGGATTAATTAATGCACTCACTGTACCACCTGAGAAATGGATTGACACGACCACAATATGTGAAGACGTTACTAATAAAAATTTTTTAAATATTCTGGACTTGGAAAACATAAAATAGAGATCAACTGATTATTATATTCATTAAAACTCATTTGATTGGTTTAAAGGTGGTCCTGAGAAAAACTGACTTTGGGTCTAAACATTTTTGCTCCATAACAGAAACAAATATGTTTCAATATGCATACTACAAAGAATGCTACGAAAATTTAGCCATAATTTTTAACAAACTTAAATACAAAGATCACATGTGGTCCATATGTGGGGACTTAAAAGCAATTGCCATGCTTCTTGGACTTCAAGGAGGATATACAAAATATCCATTGTTTCTGTGTGAGCAGGACAGTAGGGAAAGTAGTCAACATTGGATTAAGAGAGAAGTTGGAAATTGGCAGCAAAAATGCTTTTGAGGAAGCTTTGGTTGACCGAGAAAAGATTCTTCTGCCTCTACTTCATATAAAACTTGGTTTGGTAAAACAATTCGTAAAAGCTCTTGACAAAGAAGGTTTGTGCTTCAAGGAGTTGCTCGTGCATTTCCTGGATTATCTGCAGCCAAAGTGAAGGAAGGTGTTTTTGTGGGTCCAGATATTCGAAAACTTATGAAAGACGAAAAATTTGAAGAATGTATGACAAAGGTTCAAAAGGAAGCTTTGAGCTCCTTTAAAGAAGTTGTCAATAACTTTTTTGGAAATTATAAGGATCCCAACTTCAAACAAACTGTACAAACTATGCTTGAAAATTTCAAAAAATTAGGATGTTCTGTCAGCCCTAAAGTTTATTTACTGATGTGTCATCTGGACTATTTTCCTGAAAATCTTGATGCCGTCAGTGAGGAACACTGTGAAAGATTTCACCAAGACATTAAGCAGATGGAATGCAGATACCAAGGTAGATGGAACAAAACATTGGTAGCAGATTACTGCTGGTTGCTACATAGAGAACAGCCGCAAGTTACACACAGAAGATGTGCTTCCACATGGAGTTTTCAACACAAAAGAAAAAGTACTACAGAAACTTGACTTTAAGCAGCCATTGCTGAATATCCAGAATCATATGTGGTTGTACTAATGACAGTAAACGTCTCAGTAATGTGGATTCTAAATATATATGTGAGTATTAAAGTAATTTTTCACACAAAACTTCTAACTTATTACTTTGTTTTACTTCCTAGAAATGTATTTACATGGTTTATACTGCATTATTTTTCTAAATTTTCAAACGCAATTTTCAAAAAACTGTTACATGATGGACAAAAACGAATGACATATTTGAAATTAGCATACCAAGAAACATAAAAGTCAATTGTTACTTTGAGAAAAATATTTGTTCACTGAAAATTTGCAAACCTATGTTATTAGTCCTCCCTCTTTTCATCTGATCACGGCTTTTACCTCTGGGGTTTGAATTGGGAAAATTAATTAATTTCTTATAAAAGTACGTGACAGTGACACTGTATTTTATCTAAACTGATAGCTTCAAACACTTTAAGAATAACTGACTGAATAGTAATCAAACGATAGCTTGTCACATCACTCCTACCGCCAGATATAAAAACTGAAACAATAAAACTGCTCTTCCAAAAAGAAAAGAAAAGACACCAAGATTGAGAGATTTGTTAAAAAATTAGAAGAGGAAGACACAATGGAGAGGTACAAGTGGAAATAAAAAGTGGAATATATGCAGGTTATCTGGGCCAAGACTTTTGTTGTCCTTATGTTTTAAGTTTGTGTTCTATGTCGGAAGCAGGAATTGAAATATTTGAAATGTCAATCCCATGACTATAAAACAGATTACACACACAAAGGAGCCACACAGGTATAATCATAAACCGAAGAGAAAAACCTGGAAAATAAGTTAGATATTTCAAGCAGATCATTCCTGACAACTTCAATATAGCACATACGGTATTTCAGATGATTATTTAACTTTTTTGAGTTGACGTAATTCCAGATAGACTTTATATTGGTGTAGACTGCAGTTTCTATTGAAGAGATATAGTTTTTATAACACAATTTTGCAAGGATTTCACACAATGCTCTTAGGGTAGAGAAGTACTTGTAGTCATCCGTGGAGCTTCTTTTCTTATAATAATGATGGGCAAACCTCTTACGGCATACAAGCAATTTTAGTTCTGGGGAAACCATTTAGGATTTGGGTTAGTTCTAATTTTAATTCTGGGAACAAAATGATCGACATTTTCATAAGTAACATTATAAAAATATTTAAGAGCAGTGTGCAGATTCATATTTTCCAATATGCACCAGTCTGCCCTATACAGTTGATTCACAATATTATCATAATCAGCATTAAGAAAGTCATAGGAAATTAAATTATATTTCATTTTGTTACTAATGTCTTTACATACAAAAAATACCGTGTAGAGGAGGGTGATGTGGTTTAGGATGAATAAGAGGGTAAGCATCCGCAACACCTAATTTAGCCGAGGACAGAACCAAATCGAATATAACATTATTATGATTAACAGTCTTATTTTATTGGGGAGAAATTAACAAAGATTTAGAAAATGCAACGTGAAGTAAATAATTGTCTGATGGGGAGAGGCCGTGCTGGTCGTAGTATTTGTTGTCTGTGGTCCAAAAATGTGAAAGTCACAAAGGTTATAGTCACCTAAGATGCATGTGTTTGAATCAGGATGTGCCAGCAGGATATGTAAAGGATATGTCTCCACAAGTGCACCAAGAGGAATATTATTGAATTTATTTAATATTATACCGGAATGGATGATTAATTTAACATCTTTTAATTTAATTAAATGTAGTGGAAAAATACAAAATGTAAGCTCAAATTTGGATGAAAGAAGTTTTACAAAAAGAGTTTCCTTTAAATATTAAATGGAATAATATTGTATAAAAATTGTATATATTTTATGTAAACCCGGACTTAAATGCATACAAGCCCAAAAAGGGCTACGGAATTTTGGGTTTGAATTTGGCCTTTCAAAAGTATTATATGAAAAATTGAAAATTTTATCGTTGTGAAGTTGAAAATAGTATTGTAGAGGAAATGTTATTGTAAAGTAAATTAAATTTTTGTAAATTTTTTATGTAAATAAGATTCTTGTAAATTTGGTAAAAAGTATCTTGAATCGACTTGAAATATATACAGGGTGTTTCAAAATTATGTACAATAAATTTAGTGACATATTCTTCAGTTCAAAAGAAGATGAAAATGTCCTATAGCACTTTGTCTGGAAACGATTTATTTACGCGATACAGCCGACTAAACCCGTGGCTCCAAATTACAGGAATTGTTCAAAGTGCCCGCCACCAGCTCACACGCACGCTTCGGCTCATTGCATGAGCGACCGTCTGATGTCATGGAAGAGTTCGTCGCCAGCATTACGAACGGTTTGGCATACATTTTCAATTCGTTGTCGCAGATCCATAATGTTAGGAACTTCTGTGCTGTAGACGACCGTTTTCACATGACCCCACAGAAAAAAGTCCAAGGGATTAAGATCGGGTGAACTTGCAGGCCAGGCTACCGGTCCACCTCGACCTATCCACCGATTCGTGTATGCAGCATTAAGGTGTGCTCGCACAAACATGACTGAAATGTGCTGGAGCACCATCATGATTGAACCACATGTTAGATCTTATCAAAAGAGGAACATCTTCCAGTAATTCTGGCAATGCATTCTGCCGAAACAAAAGATACGTTCGCCCAGTCAATCGTGGCGGCAACACATAAGGGCCAATTAAGTTATTTCCGACAATTCCACACCAAATGTTCACGGAGAAACGCTCTTGATGCGCTCGAGCTCTGGTAACATGCGGGTTAGCATCGACCAAATGGTGCTGGTTGTGAGAATTTACGATTCCTGTCCGGGTGAAGGTTGCTTCGTCCGTGAAAAGTATCTGGCTGAGACAATAAGGGTCTGCAGCATAACAACGTTGTATCCATTGGCAAAATCGTTGTCAGTGTGGATAGTCCGTTGGGTTCAGTGCCTGAACCAGTTGCAGGTGGTATGGATGCAAAAGCTGAAGATGAAGAATGCGCCAAACAGATGAGTGCGGAATGTATACAATGGAAGAAATACGACGGGTGCTTGCCTGTGGTTCTTCATGTATGATGTCAATTATCACATCCTCCTCATCCGAAGAATGTACTACAGGCCGCTCTTGTCCTGTTTGACGGCCAAAGGAACCACGTTCCCTCAAATGTCTGTCGACAGATACAAATGTTCGGTTATTTGGCAAACGTCTATTTGGAAAGCGTTCTTGGTAGAGTCTTCTTGCTTCCACAGCATTTCCGTCCGCAAGACCATACATTAGGTGCATGTCAATGTATTCTGCACTGGAATACGTGTACATGACTTTTTTTTTACGTAAATCGTGATGCGTATGTCAAAGCATGCAAACGTTCTGAAATTGATATTCCTAGTAGATGTACAGTAGTGAAACTACAGTAATGGAAACAACCGTACACAACTAATGGAACAACCCTAAAGTAGGTTTAAATGGAACAAATCACTCAACTCAGTGTGGGGTCGAAACGCTAGAACTGCTAAAATATCGTCCGCTAATACCGTGCTTCCCTAATGTATGATATTAGATTACTCGCAAACAAGTCGTTTCCAGAGAAAGTGCTATAGAACATTTTCGTCTTCTTTTGATCTGAAGAATATGTCACTAAATTTATTGTACATAATTTTGAAACATCCTGTATATAGAAGGGTGGATCATAATACTGTTCCTATTGATTAAACAGGTGGTGGCCTTACAGTATAACAGAGGGACATCAGGGTTTCCAACTAGTTTTGCTATTTATTCCTGGCTTTGTCAAGGATATATACAGCAAGTGGCAAGTAAGCCTTTATATACAGAACAGTGGTACACATTATGCAAATACATGAACCAATAGGATACAAAAGAATTAAAGAGGATATAATGGCCAATAGAATAAAAAGAATAAGCACAGATTTTTCAAATATCATAGCCAATACATTGAAGGCTACAGAGTGTGAAGGCTACATTTTGAATTATACAAAAGGAAAATATAATTGACAGAACCTTTATCCGTTTACGCGGACTGAAAGGAGAACTTATCTGCTTGTCTGAGGACAAGAGGATTTACAGAAAATAAATTAAACAGACAAGAAATAACAAAATGCAAAAAAACATAAACAATAAAAGGAAACGAGAGAAATCATAATTGATCAGATAAAGAGTTGAGTATTGCATACACGTTAAACTCAGTTTGATAATTGAGAAGCAAGTGGGGAGAGGATTTCTTGGCCTTGAATATTTCGATAGCTTAGAGGGTAGCAGTTTTTTCTGCTTTATTACAGATATGCAAGACAGACATAACCTCTTCTTGTGTCTTTAAAGCGTGTCCGGAATCTTCGAGGTGGCCTGCATAGTGGGAAATACGATCCCGTTTTCTATACGAGTCAACGTGTTCTTTGAATCGCACTGCAAAGATGCGGGTTGATAATCCCACATAGAACCTGTTGCAAAGCGCACAATTCAGGTGGTAGACTCCGGTTGGTAATATTTGTCTGTGGAGACAGCAGAGGGTGGGTTCAGGAAGCGGGCTGATGGGGTGGGAGTACAAATATATATTCGAAGGCTGAGGGACGACAGGAAGTTAGAGACCTGGGAGAAATTAGGGCCCAGATATAATAAGGACGACCATTTCTTGGGAAGGGGCGAAGCAGGAGGGGTGGGGGAGAAGAGGGCCCCCCTGCGATGGTGAAGAATACGGGAGAACATACAAGTCGAATATCCATTGGCATGGGCGAGGTTCCGGATTATGCAGAGTTAGGATGATCTGGATAGGGGGCTAAGGGGGAGCTTCAGGGAACGGTCAATTGGGAATCTTATTTTGTGGGTGAGGGGGTGTGAGGAGGAATTGTCATTTGTATTAAGTTGGAGATGTCATCGGTTTACGGAAGACAGAAAAGGAGAGTCGGTTATTGTGGGGGTTGTTGGAGATGAGGATATCAAGGAAAGGGATGGATTGGTTAGTTTCTAGTTCCAAAGTAAATTGGATGTGTGGGGAAAAGGAGTTAAAAGTGTTAACAATATTAGTGGGGATGATGGATCACGAGTCAAAGAGGATGAGGATGTCATCGACATATCGGAAATACGTGATGACAGAGAGATGATTAAGGAAGGGGGTAACGTATATTAATTCTATGTGCTGTAGAAATATCTCAGACAGAAAACTGCTGAGTGGGAACCCCATTCCTAGCCCTGTGGGTTGGGAATAGTAGAAATTATTAAAGAGAAATAGTTCTGTGCAGAAATTAAAGACAAGATAGCAAGTAGGTTAATAGTATCGGGTTTAGGGAAAGATGCAGCAAGTAAGAGATGCTCTAGGATATAATGGGTGGGGGTGACAGGGATGTTAGTGTATAAGTTGGTGATATCAAGGGACATAAAGGAAAGTGCTCATCAGTGTGGATAGAAGAAAGGGACTCAGTAAGGGTTAGGGAATTGCGTACATTGTAAGTATTAGAGAGGATTTTCAGGTTAAAGAGGAAGGTGAGAGGGATTTGGCAACAAGGTGGGCAGGAGCAGGGGAATAGTTAACGACGGGGCATATAGGCATGTTAGGTTTATGGAACTTGACAAGGGCGTTTAGGTTAGGTGGGCGAGGGTTAAGTGGGATGAGGCTTCGAAGGTATGTGAAGCGTGGGGATTCGTTGATGACGGAAATAATAGATTTATGATAAATAGAGGTGGGGTCGGAAGGGAGGGTGACAAAATTGTTGGCGGTGATGAAATCATTGACTTCGTCAATCTATATATATAAAGAAGGATATTTGTTTGTGGGTTTGTTTGTGGGTTTGTTTGTGGGTTTGTTTGTTTCTTATGCAAATCTGCAGTTTTACTCCGATCATTGTGAAATTTTGCATACATGACCTGCAAAGCATGAGGAAGGTCACTGTCTACCTCAGATTTCGAAAAAATAATAATTGTCGATAATAAATCGATATTCATGATGATTGCAAGGCATATTATTGAGAAGTATCTCATAACCAACAATGCAAAGCAAAGTTTGTGCAACAATACTTATCAACAATGGTATCAACAAACACTCTGCACGGACCAAAAATCTATATCTCGTGACCAACAACGCAAGGAAAAGTTTGGACAACAATAGGTATCAACAATGGTATCAACATGCAATGCACCAACACTATACCAGGAGCAACAATATATATCTCATGATCAACAATGCAAGGCAAAGTTCAATATAGATAAGTTTAAATTTGTAACAATGCATAGAATTTCTGTTATTCAGGCTTTTCTTAGAAAAAAGAGATCTTAGTATTTAACAAATTTTTGAAAATCTTTAAAAATGATCAGTAATTGGAGATAATGGAGAGTTACCAGACTACCAAAAAAGAGTGGAAAGACAACAGAGGAAGCACTCCTTTAGCTCCATGCTGTATTGAGCAAATGGTAAGCATGTCAATAGAAGAATTGGTGATTGCTAGACTATACAAAGAGATGAATGGCCAAGTTTTGATTCATGACATCGAGAGAAGAAAGGGAATTGCAACAACATCAAGTGTACATCTAAAGTAAGATTACGTGAGTAAGAAATTATTTAGACCAGCAATGGCATCCTGGGAGAGTTCCATTCATTGTGAGCCTTTATTAATTTTTTTTTCCAATTTGCATTAAGACTTTCTAATTTGCATTATTCAAATTTCTAAGCCTTTTCATGTCCTTATTTTTAAAATATTGCAAAACTTAATAAAAAAAAAGTCCGAGCCATGGCGGGGTTATCACCTAGCTTATTTGGTAGCACATCAGATCCCACAATTCATAAAAATACATTTTGACTATATTTTGTGGAAATGTGTATATTTCTGAAACTGAGATGCTGATAATGCGATAAGTGAAAGTTCGTTTCCAAGAATTATTTATAGTGAGCATAAAGTGAAGAAGCAGTGACAGAACATTAATAAGGCAGCTTCTATTGACTAGGCATAGGAGTCTCGCATATCTCCCTGGACCTCCCTATCAAACGTCTAGACGACTGGCTAAAATTTATGTGTCTGGAATGGAACGACAAAGTGCGAGTATTGGTCAGAGAAACTCTGCAACTAAAACAGAAAAAGCTATATGGGGTTTTGAAACATCTGAACAACTGTGGTTTCGAAGAGGGCAACAGGATATAAGAGCTTCTATGTGAAGGGAAAGAAAAACTTGAGTCTAAAATATCTGATGATGCTCTGCAGTGGTGAGGCAGGTCCCGGTTTATCATCTACACTTCCTGTTTTTCGGATTTTTAGTAGAATGGATAATTCCTTTTTTCTGTGTTGTATTGATTGAGTTATTATTTAACCAATTGGGAGTTATAATTTAATTTTTTGAGATTGTTCTCTTTAGCTACAAGTGTAATTATCCCGGGCAAAGCTGGGTACCTCTGTAATTATCCTGGGTATCTATATATATGGTTGTGGGTTTGTGGGTGGGTTTGGCCTTCAATTACAAGCGATTGCAGTTTCCTATACGGCTTTCATTCGCTTTCGGTATCAACAAGGCCCAGGGGCAATCGCTTTATGTGCAGGCATTAATTTGGAAGCACCATGTTTTTTACACGGGCAATTATATGTAGCTTGCTCAAGAGTCGGCACCCCTGATAATTTGTTTGTTTATTCCCCAGACGGACAAACGAAAAATATTGTGTACCGTCCAGCTTTGAAGTAAAAGCTGGGATATAAATAAAATTGTTAGGAGAGCGCATTCAAACCTCGGCACCAGAAACCTTAATAATCTTTTTTATATACCCGAAACAATTGCAGGTGTTTAACTGAAGCAAATCAACATCCTTCTTGAGGTTGTCATGCTGACCTATAACTATAAATATCCCGGGCAACGCCGGGTAGAACAGCTAGTCTTCTATACATATAAAGAAGGATGTTTGTGGGTTTGTTGTTTATGCAAATCTACAGTTTTATTCCGATTTTGATGAAATTTTGCATACTTGACCTTCAAAGCATGAGGAAAATCACTGTCTACCTCAGATTTTGAAAAATATTAATTATTGATAAAAAACCGATATTCATGGTTAGGGCAGGGCATATTAATGAGGAAATATATCATGACCAACAATGCAAGGCAAAGTTTGTGCAACAATAGGTATCAACAATGGTATAAACATGCAATCCACAAACACTAGGCAGGGATCAACAATATATGATCTTAAAACATTCGAGGGACACGTGTGTGAAAGCTATAGAACATCATGTCAGAAACACGGATTGCTTGGAAACGATGAACACTGGGACACGATATTGGCAGAGGCATCTGCCACGTGTTTCCCAAAGCAACTCAGGAGTCCTTTTGCCATTATAACGACGACGTGCACTCCATCAAACCCCAAAGGGATATATAGAAACGTTGTCATCTCCCATACAAGTAGGCTTATAGGAATTTTGTTTTCTTCACAGAGCGCTGTGAGCGCCGATGTTACCGCTGTAGCTCGCTGATTGGCTCTTTAATTTCCATGGAAACATGACGCAATCATTTATTGCACGAGAAATGCTTTAACACGTGGAATAAAAGAGTTAAAACAATTAACCCTTTTGTTAGGGTTAAAAGAAGGTAGGAACCATAAAAATGTTTGTAATTATAAAAATGTTTTACGTTTTGTATAATTTTATTAACTTTTTTTTATTATTAAAAGTAAATAAAGACTGTCTGTGCGCTTTTTACACGCCAAACCTCAGATGTTTAAATTATTGATGAAAAGAAGAAAGAAATTTTTTGGTGTTTAACATAAGCTCGTTTTCCATTAATTAATTTATGGAAAGCAAAAGCATATTCTTTCTTGAATATGAGAGAACAAAAATGCCATTTTCAATACATTTCAGTAAAAACCAGCAATTTTTTTATAATACAGGTTAAGAAAATTAGGGCATAACTGCTTGGTGCTAAGAATATCACGACTGGATTGGCTTTCTGTAGTAAACAGACAAAGAAATAAAACAAATTACCATAATCATCAGCAAAATTTGCAAATAATATTTACCGAAAGCAAACAACGCGCGGGAAAATGAAAGCAGTAGAGACTGTGGTCATGAATGTGTCAGGCGTGAGCACTTAGCAACTCATTGTTTTGTGAAAAACTGACATAACAATAGACACCATTTCACTTTTCACCTCTTGAGTGGCGACACAGTGCTCGCAGTGTTCTGTGAAGATAACAAAAATTCCTTCCAACTGCTGCCATAGAAAATGATACCCTTACTATATATCCCTTTGATGAAATCCACAGCGTCTTTGGGATAAATATAAAGAAAATTTAAGTGAAGACATTCTCAGACAGGCGCAAAGAGCTAACCCAATCATTAACTCAGGTTATACAGCGGGAATAATGAACCAAGCACTTATACTTCATGAGGACAAATGTATCTCTATTAACGGCAAAACTCTCTTGCAGCTTGGGCTAGAAGCGCCGAATCGAAATGGTCAAAAAGTACTAGATAGTGATTTTTGGAAGGAAAGGAACTATGACATTAATGCTCTCCAGCTTTTTCTTGAAAAAAATAGGCCCCTATTAGTCTCAGACCAGAGGTAAGCCTATGATGCTGTTTTAAGTCTCATTCAGGATAGAAATGGTGACATTTGTTTCTTTGATGCACCCGGGGGAACTGGAAATACATTTCTGATAAATATATTGCTGGCTCAGATTCGCCAAAGAAATGAAATTGCTTTGGCTATAGCATCTTCTGGGATAGCATCTACACTGTTAGTTGGTGGTCGAACAGCGCATTCAGCTCTGAAGCTACCATTGAATCTGCAGTTTTCAGAACGACCCATTTGCAACATAAGCAAAGGCTCCAGTCAAGCACAAGTGCCTGACTAATCGTTTGGGACGAAGGTACCATGGCCCACAAAAAGGCACTAGAAACGCTTGATCGCACCTTGCAAGACAAACTGGGAAATGGGTGGCTGATGGGCAGTACTGTTGTCCTCCTGGCAGGAGATTTTAGACAAAACCTGCCTGTGATTCCACGCTCTATGCCAGCCGATGAATTTCACGCCTGTCTTGACATTATGGAGGCATGTGCGCAAAATGGATCTCAAGACGAATATGAGAGTTCATTTACGAAGAGAAACAAGTGCAGAGAAGTTCCTGTTGACCCCACTACGGGTCTAATTTCGTTTCCCTCAAATTTCTGCAATATGGTCTCTTCACTCGACGAGTTGATAACTAAAGTTCTTCCAGATATACTAGAAAATTACAAATCGCATCGATAGTTGTGCGAAAGGGCCATTTTAGCACCAAAAAACGACAGCATTAAATATGTTAACGATCTTATTCAGGAAGTGCTCCCCGGCATCTCAGCCACCTTTTCATCAATTGATACAGTAATGGATATGGAGCAAGCTGTGCATTACTCTACAGAATTTTTAAATTCCCTTGAACCCCCAGGAATGCCGCCACATAAGCTCACTTAAAGAAAAGGATTGCTGGGAGTACAGGTCCCCAGTGATGGTTTGGCCAGTCGATAGCAGCTCGTAATTAACCATTTGGCGTCTAGTCCACCAGATACAGAGCATAATCTTGCATGGGTGTAGGGGTGGCTTTGAGGTGTGAGGCACAGTGTCCCTCCCCTATCATGCTATTACGTAACCTCGACCCACCAAGGCTCTGCAATGGAACAAGACTAACCGTAAAGAATCTTTTGCCGAACGTAATCACGGGGAATGCCGCAGGTGAAGACGTACTCATTCCTCACATTCCGTTAATACCCAGTGTTACAAATATGCCCTTCCATTACAAGCGATTGCAATTTCCCATACGGCTTTCATTCGCTATGAGTATCAACAAGGCCCAGGGGGAATCGCTTTGTGTGGCAGGCATTAACTTGGAAACGCCATGTCTTTCACACGGGCAATTATATGTAGCTTGCTCCAGAGTCGGCACCCCAGATAATTTGTTTGTTTATGCCCCGGACGGACTAACGAAAAACGTAGTGTACCGTCCAGCTTTGGAGTAAAAGCTGGAATATAAATAAAATTGTCGGGAGAGCGCATTCGAACCTCGGCTGGCGAATCCAGCAACTAGAAACCATCACATTCTTTTTTATATACCCGAAACAATTGCAGGTGTTTAACTGAAGCAAATCAACATACTTCTTGAGGTTGTTCTGCTGACCTATAACTATAATTATTCCAGGCAATGCCCGGTTGATCAGCTAGTATATATACAAAGAAGGATGTTTGTGGGTGGGTTTGTGGTTTTCTTTGTTTGTTTGTTTCTCATACAAATCTACAGTTTTATTCCGCTCTGGTTGAAATTTTGCATACTTGACTTTCAAAGCATGAAGAAGGTCTACCTCAGATTTCGAAAAACAAATAACTATTGATAAAATATCGATATTCATGGTTATGGCAAGAAATATTAATGAAAAATATCAGCAATGCAAGGAAAAGTCTGTGCAACAATAGTTATCAACAATGGTATCAACATGCAAATCACAAACACTCTGCATGGACCAACAATATATATGTCATAATGAACAATGCAAGAGAAAGTTTGTGCATTGTAGATAACATTCAATTTGGAACAATGCATAGAATTCCTCTTGTTCAGGCTTTTCTTAGAATTAAGAGTTCTAATTACTTAATAATTTCTTGAAAATTTTAAAAAATCATCAGCAACTGGAGGTAATGAAGAGTTAGCATACTATTGAGAAAGAATGGAAAGACGACAGAGGAAGCAATCCTTTTGATCCGTCCTATATTGAGCAAGTGGTGAGCATATCAATGGAAGAATCATTGACTGGTAGACTACACAAAGTGACGAATTGCCAAGTTTTGCTTCAATTATTGAGCGAATCTTAAGCAAGTAAATAGAAGAATCGGCGACTGCTAAACTATTCAAAGTGATGAATGGCCCAGTTTTGCTTCAAAACATCCGAGAGAAGAGTAAAAATTGCGAGAATATCAAGTATACATCTAAAGTAAGATTACGTGAGTAAGAAATTATTTAGACTAGCAGTGGCATACTTGAAGAGGTCCATCCATTGTGAGCTTTAAATTTTTTTTTTCAAATTTTCATTAAGAATTTATACTATATTAATTCTAAACGTTTTTATGTGTTTATTTCACCGGGGTTTTCACCCATCTTATTTGGTAGCACAATAGAGCTAAACATTTCAAGATCTATTACTATTGCCGGCTTGTTGGCCGAGAGCGCTGAGGCGCAGGTCTTATCGCTCTCGCAACCAGCAAGTCGCGGGTTCGAATCCCGCTTGGGGCATGGATGTTTGTGATTGTCCTTTATTATAATGTGAAAACCCCGTGTTGGGCTTCGGCCTGTTGGGGGCAACCCGCGGGTTGTTTAGATTATTATTATTATTATTATTATTAAAATGATGATGCATTGAGAGGATATAAATAAGGCAGCATCTATTGATAAGGAATCACGCCGGGTACCTCTGCTAGTCTTCTACATATATATAAAAAAGGATGTTTGTGGGTGGGTTTGTTTCTTATACAAATCTACAGTTTTATTCCGATCTTGGAAAAATTTTCCTATTTGACCTTCAAAGCATGTGGAAGGTCACTGTCCACCTCAGATTTCGAAAAAATATTAATTATTGATCAAAAATCGATAATCATGGTTATGGCAAGGCATATTACTGAGAAATATCTCATGACCAACAATGCAAGGGAATGTTTCTTCAACTATAGGTTTCATCAATGATGTCAACACGAAATGCACCATTACTATGCAAGGATAAACAATATATATCTGATGACCAACAATGCAAGGCAAAGTTCATGCAATATAGATAAGTTTAAATTTGTAACAATGCATAGAATTCCTTAAAAAAAGAGAGTACTTAACAATTTCTTGAAAATCTATAAAATATGATCAGTAACTGCAGATAATGGAGATAACGCTGCAGTGAGAAAATGTTAAGAAAGTAAATAGAAGAATCAGCGACCGCTAGACTACACAAAGTGATGAATAACCAAGTGTTGCTTCAAGACATCAGGAGAAGAGTGGGAATTGCAACAACATCAATTGTACATCTAAAGTAAGATTACATAAGTATGAAATTATTTAGACTAGCAGTGGCATCCTTAGAGAGGTCCATCCATTGGAGGCTTTGAAAATTTTTTTCGAATTTTCATTAATGTATTAATTCTAAGCATTTTCATGTGTTTATTTTTAAAATATTACAAAATTTAATCCAAAAAAAAAAATCCGAACCACGCCGGGGTTATAATCTAACTTATTTGATAGCACATCAGATCTAAACGTTTCATAAAAATACATTTTGACTATATTCTGTGTGAATGTGAATATTTTGGCAACTGAGATGATGATAATGCGAAGGCTGAATGTTCGTTTCCGAGAATTATTATTAATGAGCATAAAATGATGATACAGTGACAGGACATAAATAAGGCAGCGTATATTGAGAAGAAAAGGAGTCACACGTGTCTCCCTTGAGCTCCCTATCAAACATCCAGACGATTGGCAAAAATTTATATGCCTCGAAAGGAAAGGAAAGAACGAGTATTGGTCAGAGAAAATCTGCAGCTAAAACATAAACATCTATACGGGCATTGAAAACATCTGAACATAGGGAATTTCGAATAGAGCAAGAGGGTATAAAAGTTTCTACATTAAGGGCAAGAAAAACTTGTTTATAAAGTATCAATTGCTGTTCCCCGGTGGTGAAGAAGGATATCATTTTAATCTGAGGCAAGTCAACAAGAGGTAAACAAAGTCCCGGCATTTCATCTAGAATGCCTGTCTTTTGGATTTTTCATAGAACGATAGCCCCTACGCTCTGTGTTGTTTTGATTGGGTTATTATTTAACCAATTTGGGGTTATAATTTAACTTCTTGAGATTATTCTCTTCACCTACAATTATAATTATCCTGGGCAATGCCGGGTCCTCTGCTAGTAAATAAATAAATGTAAGTGTAAAATCATTATTATTATTTTTATTATTCGTATTATTTTATTACATTGTTTAAAAAATTTGAACTTTTTTCTGTCCTTTAGATGAACTATGTGATTCTGTATAAAGAAAAGGTGCTTGATTCATATATCAAAACCAAAATGGCCCATCACTCATCGTTTTTGTAGGAGACGCACTTCTCATAAAAATGTAACAGAGGCTTGATTATAGAAAATAGTAACTCTAAAATGACTTTTTTGGCCGTTTCCTCTTGACAAGAGTCCCAGATGTCCCAGTTTTCCTGGGACAGTCCCAGTTTTTCACAAGTTGTCTCGGTGTCCGAAAAGATCCATTATATCGTATAGATCATTTAAGTTTACTAGATCATATACAGGGTCGGGACACCTTAATATGACCACCTGCTAGTGTCAGGAATATCCACCTTTGGGGGCAAGCACAGCAGCTAGTCCTCAGAATGTGGTTGCGGGTATCTGGGACCATTCAGCGATCAGTGCATCCCGTAATTAAATCTCTGCATGTGGTGGAGGGTCCACCTAGCTGATATGGCGATCGAGATGGTCCCACAAATGTTCAATGGGATTGAGGTCCGGGGAGTTTAGCGGCCATGGGAGTAGCTTGAATTCATCCTCATGCTCCTCGAACCAGTTGTGGACAATTTTGACCGTATGGCAAGGAGCATTGTCCTGTTGAAAGGTGCCATCATCCTGAAGAAACACTGTCCACATGAAGGGGTGTACCTGGTCTGTGAAGATCGTTAGGTAACGAACAGCATTCAGTGTACCTTCCAGCGGTATCAGTAGACTCAAACCATACCACGAAAACATCCCCAAACAGTTCCACCTCTCCCACAAGCCTATTGTCTGCTGGTTAAAATTAATACAGAATTAAAACAGTTAAATTAATTTGTCTCCAGAATTAATACAGTTAAAATCTTCTTCTATCTATTTATCTATCTATATAATGTGTGAGTCAAAATGATAGCACCAGAGAGGAATTCGCCAAGTACTCAAAACATAAAACATATATAATAATCTTTTATTTATTTTTTCTTTTGTATGACACTACTGGTAAACAGAAGTTTTATAATATGGAAATTGCAAATCACATTATCAATTTAATTAACAAAAACATAAATTTGCCACTTGTAAACTGAGTCAAAATGATAGCACCACCAATCCCCCTCTACCTAATGAGACCAAACTGTGGCACCTATTTTGCATACAAGGTAACAAATGATAATGAGAAACATGAAAACCAAATCATTTTTCATTTCCGTGTGAAACAATTCATTTCCACTACATCTACCAATGGGTCGTGGTAAACAACTGACACAGTTTGAAAGAGGACAGATAACAGAAATATACAAAGCTGGACATTCTCTCAGAGCAATTGGCAGACGAATCAAGCGTTCCCATAAAGTTGTCAGCAATTTCATTCGCCAGAAAGATACTTATGGGACGAAAAAATCAACTGGGTGCCATCCTGCTCTTTCAACACGGCAAAAAAGATTTGTCATGAAAAAGCTAGTGCACTCTCAATCTAGCACACGATCTGTTGCATCACATCCTGCAATTCAGGTATCACAGTCCACAATTGTACGAACTGCGAAATCATGTACATGGCTTGCATACAAAAAACTGAAAGTGATGCCTGCACTGAAACCACAACATAAGACCAAACGACTGGCCTGGGCTCGTGAACACATGACCTGGAGAACACAGTGGGACACAGTCATCTGGAGTGATGAGAAGAAGTTCAACTTAGATGGTCCGAATAGCTGGTCCTACTACTGGGGTGAGAAGAGAAGAGTCGCTGTTTTCAAAGCGTCAACAAGGGGGTGGATCTTTGATGGTATTGGCAGGATTTAGCTCTCGTGGCAAAACAACCCTTGCTTTCCCCTCTGGTAGAATGAAGGCTGTGGACTATCAGGAGGTGCTAGGAGTTCATCTTCTGCCTATTGCGGAAAACCTGGGTGGACCGTTCTTCATATATCAACAGAACAACGCACCTATTCATACAGCAAAAACAACCTGGGAATGGTTCCAGCAGAATGGAGTGTGTGTCATGTTTTGGCCACCACTTTCCCCAGACATTAACCCAATGGAAAACCTGTGGGGAATCCTGGCAAGAGCGGTCTACAAGGATGGAAGGCAGTTTCAATCCATTGCAGAACTGAAGCAAACATTTTTGCTGTCTTGGGATGAAATTAACAGTCAACAGCTTTACAAACTTGTTGCAACAATGCCTACGAGAGTGTTTAAGCTGATCTCAAGACAGGGAAGTCACATCGGGTACTAGTAATATTTTGTTACTTCAATTTCAATACTGGTGCTATCATTTTGACTCAGTTTACAAATGGAAAATTTATGTTTTTGTTGATTAAATTGATAATGTGATTTGCAATTTCCATATTATAAAACTTCTGTTTACCAGTAGTGTCGTACAAAAGAAAAAATAAATAAAAGATCATCTAATTAGCCCTCAGTGATCATCTAATGATTTATTCTTTAAGAATTTACGCCTTA
>JAHWFO010083058.1:3071929-3099127 GCA_023313115.1 Rhysida immarginata | reverse complement strand
TCTGGGCAGCTCTCAGTGACTGTCTGAGCCGGGATAGGTAAGTACCTTCTTCTTCCCCCATTCCAGAGTACTTATTGACCGAACTGGGATGCTAACTTCATACCCCAATTCCAAGAAATAAGGTGTCATGTGGACTCCGATATGGCAGAGTTAATTGCTATTTCTGCAACCGTTAAATAATCGTCCCAGTCTGATTTATCTGGATTGAGATAATTCCGAAGTATCTAGATAGTTGTTTGGTTAGTTCTTTCCGACTGCCCATCCGATTGCGGATGGTAGGCACTCGAAAATTTTAGCGAAGTTCCCAACATTTAAAAGATATGCTTCCAGACTTCGGAATTAAATCTCACATCCCGGGGGGTATTTCACATCTCACAACTTTGAGGGGGAATTTCTAAAGGCCGTTAACTGCCAAACGGTTTCTTCCGTTCACTTTTATTACTTAGGCAATCATTGCACCTTTTTATGAAGTTGCTAATATCTTGGTTCATGCCTATCCAAATACAATTAGCGCCAATTTTTCTTCTTGTCTTGTAAATCCCTAGGTGACCCCCTGTTGGGTCACTATGATTTGCTCTAATAATAGTTTCTGCTATTGGTTTGGCCTTAGGCAAAACCAACCTGGCCCCGTTATTTCCCCGTTTGTATAGCAGCCCGTCATTCATAAAATACTTTATCTCCTCAGCTAGCGTTGCATCCATCCCAAGCTGTGACACAACTGCTGTCAGGCTTGGTTGTTTGTCTGTCGGGCAGCTTCTGCTTTTGGGTTTACCGGACTACCTATGCTCTCGCTCGACTTTGCTTTCAATTTTCTTTCAACTACCCTCATTGCCTCCGCGAGCTTCGCTGGTGCTCTTTCTAAAAGTACCTTTTTAATATCTTGCAGAAAGGCCTTTATATAACTATGAACCTTTTCTTGCTCCGCATACTCCGGCAGTTGATCGGCTAATTTCTGGAAGCACTGATTAAATCTCTTAATGTTTTGCTTGACATAGACTGTGGTATTTAGCATATCCCTAATGGTTTGTTCAGTGGATTTTTGCTTCCCCATTTTCCCCATTGAAAAGTCAATGGCTAAGATACCAGGTCCAACACAATAGTGCTTAAAATTACTTTAAGTTATACACTGCTTGAACGCACCGTATAACAACTGGCATTCAAACTCGAAATCAAAACCAGTCGTTCCCTTACAGTGTCCACAGCACAACAGCAATGCCAACAAGGAGTAAGAAATCCCTAACGCAAAAACAAGAAAAAAAATTTTTTTGAGCTTTGCTAGCATCAAATTTGCTTGTCAATTGTCAGAAATTGGGTGGGACAGGCGGGAGGAAAAAATTTAATCGAGAACCACGCTCGATACTAGTACACACCGTATAACAACTGTCACGGATAAAATGAGCATGCACAATGTGGAAGCTTAGTATTGTAAATAAAACACAGTGTTATACAGTGTTGGTAAATTAAAAGTATTTATTCAATTTAGTCAAATGAGTAAATTAAGCCAAAAAAAAGTGTTACCCTCTGTCACGAGGGTAACTTAAAATGTTTTAAAGGGAAGAAACAAGTAAAACCCCTAGTTCACAAAACTATTATATTTACAGTGAAAGAGAACTGAATCATATAGTGTAATTCTGATTAATTACAGGGAGCTTATGAAATGGCTTGTTTGAATCCAAGTAAGCCAGAAACAAATTACTTTAAAAGGAAAATCTATCCCAAACAAATATTTTAGAAGAGAAAATCTATCCCAATGATTTATATAATGAAATATCATAGATGGCCATAAGGCTGACAATTGATAAGTAAAGTATAATACTCTTTCCCGAAGAACCGACGGATTCTGCTGTTTTCTTTCGGACCTTGCTTTGCTAACTTCTACCACAACAGAAGTTGGCGCCGCTCGATGCGTTTAAAGGCTCAACGAGGAAAGAAAAAGCAAAGAATAAATTAAGAGGGCATGAATTAGTATGGTTTCCAGGCCCGCGCCCGCAACACTGTTTTCTAAGAAACTGCGACCTTTTCATTTAACAGAACGGTTAATATTAACTATGCACAATCGCACAATGACTGAATATGCAAACTGAATTATCGTGATGCCTGTAACCAGTCGAGGGGAAACCAACTGCCCCATGTAACCGAATAGGTTGGGGGTTTTTTGCCCCCGGAGGGGGACGGCATAGACAGAACGCCGAAGGCATTCAAGTAAAGGAAACCAGTGACCAGCGAGGCCCGTAGGGCCGAGAGTGGGACTTGCGTTTGCGATTGTGCAGATAGTTAACATTAACTAACGGAACTATTACGCGCTCGAGAGTCAAATAGCGACAGAGGTAATTGAATAATGCGAGCTTACCTGATATGCGTGATACGTGGTCGAGGTCTTCCTTGAGATGACCTGCAGCAGGGCCATAGCTAGCAATAAATAAAGGGGGGGTTCTTTAATTTTTATATATTAAATAAACAAACTAATTTCTTTTATTTCATTTCGTAGGTGGTTATTAGTATATTAACAATGATATTTTTGTGCATACATTTTTAATGATGATTTTGTTCACGTTACTTAAATAATAACCACATATACTGTACATCATATTATATATAAAGCAAATTATCAGCCTGAACAAGAATTTTCACTTGTAATAAGGCATCTTAAACTGGCCGACAGTGTGATACTAGCAGAGGTACCCGGCGTTGCCTGGGATAATTACAACTTATAAGTAAAGAGAACAATCATGAACAACCATTTGCTCATTACAGCACGGTGCTAAAGACATCCTCTGTTGTCTTTCTACTCTTTCTGAATAGTCTGCTAACTGTGTTTAATCTCCAGTTACTGATCATTTTTAAAGATTTTCAAGAAATTGTTAAGTACTAAGAACTCTCTTTTCGAAGAAAAGCCTGACTAATAGGAATTCTATACATTGGGAATTGCGTGTTGGCCATGTCAAAATGGACCATTAATTATAAAGACTTTGTACATAGAAGATTTTCACCAAAAGTCACTAAAACGGGTTGATTTGCAGTTTTGTGCACGCGTTTTGGCAAACTGTCATGATTTTCACCGAAAGTCACCCATGTAGGTGATTTGCAGTTTCGTGCACACTTTTTGACAAACTTTCATGATCTTCACCGAGTTACCCAAATGAGTGGATTTACAGTTTTGTGCACACGTTTTGACAAACTTTCACGATTTTTACTTTCAGGTCATCCAAGTTGGTGTATTTGCGGTTTCGTGCAAACGTTTTGCCATATTTTCATGAATTTCATCGAAAGTCACCCAAATGGGTTTATTTGGAGTTTCGTGCACACGTTTTGCCAAACTTTCATGACTAGTAGAGGTACCCGGCCTTGCCCGGGATAATTACACAATAGGAATTCTAATAGGAATTCTAAGAAAAGCCTGACTAATAGGAAATCTATACATTGTTACAAATAGAAATTTATCTATATTACACAAAGTTTGCCTTTCATTGTTGGTGATGAGATGTATATTGTTGGTCCGTGCAGAGTGTTTGGGAATTGCGTGTTGATACCATTGTTTATACCAATTGTTGCACAAATTTTGGCTTGCATTGTTGTTCATGAATATTTCTCAATAATATGCCCTGCCATAACCATGAATATCGCTTTTTATCCATAATTATTATTTTTCCGACACCTGAGGTAGACAGTGACCTTCCTCATGCTTTGTAGGCCAAGTATGCAAAATTTCATAAAGATCGGAATAAAGCTGTAGATTTGTATAAAAAACAAACCCACTCACAAACATCCTTCTTTATATACGGGGTCTTTATAATTAAAGTTCCCTATTAGACTAAAAGCTATAATACTTGGTAATATTATACTTGGTAACCAAAAAAAAGTTAGTTTATAAGGTTACCACTCGCATAAAATGGCGCTCTATGCAATATTCGTATACGAAATTAAACACGAAGACACAGGTTAACAATGTCGTTTATGCACAAACGCTTTACAAGTCATTCGGTTTTAAGAAATAAGAAAGGGAGCCTCGTTGTCAGTACGCCTCATTTGTTACTAGTCGACGATGCGTTTCTGGTTAAATGTTATTATGAATGCAATAGCAATGTAAGTCAGGCTTTGGAACATTATCATACCATTCGACGAATACATGTACGTCGGGGGCCAATGACGCCACAGAGTTTGAAGAAGATAATGACAAAGTTTTAAGCCACAGGTTTGTTATCGGTAGCACCTGGCCGAGGAAGGAAACCCGTCTCTGAGACAACCGTGCAGGCTTTTTCAGTAGCCATAGAGGTAGAAAAACAGGAAACATCACAAAGGGCATGCAGTGTAAGTGCTGTTGCAGGTCGAATGGACTTTCCACTGAGTTCGGTGTATAAGATCGTACGTGAAGTGCTGCGGTACTACCCATACAAAATCCACCTTGTCCAACAACTCGAACATAACGATCTTCCTCGTAGAGAAACCTTCCCATTGGAATTCCTTGCACGGATGGAGGTTGACGAGCCTTGGCCATGGAACATTTTGTGGACGGACGAGGCCCATTTTTAACTGAATAGGGATGTCAACACCCATAACTGCAGGGTTTGGGCCACTAGTCCCCCTCATGTTCTCAACCAAATTCCATAGCATTCTCCTAAAGTTACCGTGTGATGTTGTATGACAGCAAATGTCATAATTGGACCGTATTTTTTTTGAAGAGCACTCGAGGGATGGACTAGTGACATGCACTGTGACTGCTGCTCGCATGGTGTCGAAACTAAGAAATTTTGTGATACATTAACTTCAGCAATGTGGCATTTAAGCCACAACGATTTTTATGCAGGTTGGGGCTCCACTTCATATTGGTACATGTGTCAAACACTTACTTCAGCAACATTTCATAAATGAACGGATTATAGGCCGAAACTTCCCCCTTTCTTGGCCACCCCGGTCACCAGATATACACCCCTGTGACTTCTGGCTCTGAAGTTACCTCAAAGCCACTGTTTATGGTGATAACGTCAGGAATCTGGCGGAACTGAAAGATGCGATACGCTTACAGGTGCGCAAAATTCCTCCTGATATGCTACGAGCTACAGTTGAGAATGCAGTAATCCGGTGTAACCAGCTTTCAGTAAACAGTGGAGGCCATATTCACCATGTAACTAATTTTAGTAATGATTAAAGACTTGTTAACTTGTGTCTTCGTGTCTAATTTCGTACACGAATATTGCATAGAGCACCATTCCATACTAGTGGTGACCTTTTGAACTAATTTTTTTTGAATGTTGGGTATGAACTTCCCATGCCCTCTTGTATAATAGCTTTTGGTCCAGTAGTTTTTTTTATGGTCATGTCAAACTGGACCATTAATTATAAAGACTTTGTACATAGAAGATCTTCACCGAAAGTCACTAAAACGGGTGGATTTGAAGTTTCGTACACACGTTTTGCCAATTTTTCATGATTTCACCGAAACTCATCCAAATAAATGTGTAGTTTTGTGCACACGTTTTACCAAAGTTTTATGATATTCCCCGAATGTCAAACAAATGGGTTGATTTGCAGTTTTGTGCACGCGTTTTGGCTAACTGTCATGATTTTCACCGAAAGCCACCCATGTAAGTGGATTTGCAGTTTCGTCCACACGTTTTGCCAAACTTTCATGATCTTCACCGAGTCACCCAAATGAGTGGATTTGCAATTTTGTGCACACGTTTTGCCAAACTTTCATGATCTCCACTGAAAGTCAGCAAATAAGTGGACTTGCAGTTTCGTGCACAAGTTTTGCCATACTTTCAAGATTTTCACCGAAAGTCACCCAATGGCTGAATGGGTGGATGTGCAATTTCGTGCACACGTTTAGCTAAACTTTCATAATTTTTACCGAAAGTCACTCAAATGGGTGGATTTGGAGTTTCGTGCACATGTTTTGCCAAACTTTCATGATCTTCACCGAGTCATCCAAATGGGTGGAATTACAGTTTCGTGCACACGTTTTGTCAAACTTTCATGATTTTTATCGAAAATCACCCAAATGGGTGGAATTAGAGTTTCGTGCACACGTATTGCCAAACTTTCATGATTTTCACTGAAAGTCACCCAAATGGGTGTGTTTGCAGTTTCGTGCACGGGTTTTGACAAACTTTCACGATTTTCACCTTAAGGTCGCCCAAATTTGTATATTTGCGGTTTCGTGGAAACGTTTTGAAAAATTTTAATGATTTTCATTGAAAGTCACCCAAATGGGTTTATTTGGGGTGTCGTGCAGCGGTTTGCCAAACTTTCATGACTAGCAGAGGTACCCGGCTTTGCCCGGGATAATTACACTTGTAGGTAAAGAGAACGATCTCAAAAAATTAAATAATAAATTTCAATTGGTTAATTAATATCTCAATCAATACAACACAGAGCAAAGGGACTATCCATTCTAGGGAAACACGCGTGACTGTTATGCCTAATCAATAGACGTTGACTTGTTAATGTTCTGTCACTGCATCTTCATTTGATGCTAATTATCAATAATTCTTGGATACGAACGTTCAGTCATCGCATTATCAGCATCTCAGTTTCCAAAATATACACTTTCACACAGAAAATAGACAAAATGTATTTTTGTGAAATGCTTAGATCTTCTGTGCTACCAAATAAGCTAGGTAATAACCCCGGCGAAGCTCGGACTCTTTTTTTTTGGAATAAATTTTGAAATATCTTAAAAATAAACACATGAAAATATTTAGAATTAATAGAGTAAAAATCTTAATGAAAATTTGAAAGAAAATTTTAAAGGCTCACAACGGATGGACCTCTCCAAGGAAGCCATTGCTAGTCTAAATAATTTCTTTCTCATGTAACCTGACTTTAGATGTACACTTGATGTTGTTTCAATTCCCTTTCTTCTCTCGATGTCTTGTAGCAAAACTTCGCCATTCAACTCATTGTTTAGTCTAGCGATCGCCGATTTTTCTAATGACATGCTTACCATTTCCTCAATACAGCACAGTGCTAAAGACTTCCTCTGTCGTCTTTCCACTCTTTCTCAATAGTCTGCTAACTGTGTTTAACCTGCAGTTACTGATCATTTTTAAAGATTTTCAAGAAATTGTTAAGTACTAAGAACTCTTTTCGAAGAAAAGCCTGACTAATAGGAATTCTATACATTGGGAATTGCGTGTTGGCCAGTAGTTTTTTTATGGCCATGTCAAAATGGACTATTAATTATAAAGACTTTGTACATAGAAGATTTTCACCGAAAGTTACTAAAACGGGTGGATGTGCAGTTTCGTGCACACATTTTGCCAAACTTTTATGATCTTCATCGAAAATCACCCAAATGGGTTGATTTGCAGTTTTGTGCACGCGTTTTGGCAAACTGTCATGATTTTCACCGAAAGTCACCCATGTAGGTGATTTGCAGTTTCGTGCACACTTTTTGCCAAACTTTCATGATCTTCACCGAGTCACCCAAATGAGTGGATTTGCAGTTTTGTGCACACGTTTTGCCAAACTTTCATGATCTTCACTGAAAGTCAGCAAATTGGTGTATTTGCAGTTTCATGCACACGTTTTGCCAAGCTTTCAAATTTTCACCGAAAGTCACCCAACTTGGTGGATTTGCATTTTCATGCACACGTTTAGCCCATTTTATTATGATTTTTCACTGAAACTCATCCAAATGAGTAGACGTGCAATTTCGTGCACACGTTTTGCCAAACTTTCATAATTTTCGCCGAAAGTCACCCAAATGGTTGGATTTGCAGTTTCGTGCACACGTTTTACCAAACTTTCATGGTTTTCACTGAAAGTCACCCAAATAGGTGGATTTGCAGTTTCGTGCAAACGTTTTGCCATATTTTCATGATTTTCATCGAAAATCACCCAAATGGGTTTATTTGGAGTTTCATGCACACGTTTTGCCAAACTTTCATGACTTGTAGAGGTACCAGGACTTGCCTGGGATAATTACACTTGTAGGTAAAGAGAACAATCTCAAAAAATTAAATTATAAATTTCAAATGGGTAATTAATATCTCAATCAATACAACACAGAGCAAAGGGACTATCCATTCTAGGTGGACACGCGTGACTGTTATGCCTAATCAATAGACATTGACTTATTAATGTTCTGTCACTGCATCTTCACTTGATGCTAATTATCAATAATTCTTGAAAACGAACGTTCAGTCATCGCATTATCAGCATCTTAGTTTCCAAAATATACAGTTTCACACAGAATATAGACAAAATGTGTTTTTATGAAATGCTTGGATCTGCTGTGCTACCAAATAAGCTAGGTAATAACCCCGGCAAGGCTCGAACTTTTTTTTTGGAATAAATTTTGAAATATCTTAAAAATAAACACATGAAAATGTTTAGAATTAATACAGTAAAATTCTTAATGAAAATTTGAAAAAAAAAATTTTAAAAGCTCACAATGGATGGACCTCTCCAAGGACGCCAATGCTAGTCTAAATAATTTCTTACTCACGTAATCTTACTTTAGATGTACACTTGATGTTGTTACAATTCCCTTTCTTCTCTCGATGTCTTGTAGCAAAACTTCGCCATTCAACTCTTTGTTTAGTCTTGCGATTGCCGATTTTTCTAATGACATGCTTACCATTTTCTCAATACAGCTCAGTGCTAAAGACATCCTCTGTCGTCTTTCCACTCTTCCTCAATAGTCTGCTAACTCTGTTTATTGTCCAGTTACTGATTATTTTTAAAGATTTTCAAGAAATTGTTAAGTACTAAGAACTCTCTTTTCTAAGAGAAGCCTGACTAATAGGAATTCTATACATTCTCACAAACATCCTTCTTTATATACGAGGTCTTTATAATTAAAGTTCCATTTTGACATAGCCATAAAAAACCCTATTAGACTAAAAGCTATAATACTTGGTAATATTATACTTGGTAACCAAAAAAAAAATTAGTTTATAAGGTTACCACTCGCATAGAATGGCGCTCTATGCAATATTCGTATACGAAATTAAACACGAAGACACAGGTTAACAAGGTCGTTTATGCACATACGCTTTACAAGTCATTCGGTTTTAAGAAATCAGAAAGGGAGTCTCGTTGTCAGTACGGCTCATTTGTTACTAGTCGACGATGCGTTTCTGGTTAAATGTTATTATGAATGCAATAGCAATGTATGGCAGGCTTTGCAATATTATCATACTATTCGACGAATACATGTACTTCGGGGGCCAATGACGCCGCAGAGTTTGAAGAAGATAATGACAAAATTTGAAGCCACAGGTTTGTTATTGGTAGCACCTGGCCGAGGAAGAAAACCCGTCTCTGAGGCAAACGTGGAGGCTTTTTCAGTAGCCGTAGAGGAAGCAAAACTGGAAACTTCACAAGGGGCGTGCAGTTTAAGTGCTGTTGCATGTCGAATGGACTTACCACTGAGTACCGTGTGCAAGATCGTAAGTGAAGTGCTGCGGTACTACCCATACAAAATCCACCTTGTCCAACAACTCGAACCTAACGATCTTCCTCGTAGAGGAACCTTCCCATTGGAATTCCTTGCACGGATGGAGGTGGACGAGCATTGGCCATGGAACACTTTGTGGGCGGACGAGGCCCATTTTTAACTAAATGGGGATGTCAACACCCATAACTGCAGGATTTGGGCCACCAGTACCCCTCATGTTCTCCACCAAATTCAATTGCATTTTCCTAAAGTTACCGTGTGATGTTGTATGACAGCAAATGTCATAATTGGACCGTATTTTTTTGATGAGCACTAGAGGGATGGACTCGTGACATGCACTGTGACTGCTGCTCGCAGGGTGTTGAAGCTAAGAAATTTTGTGATACATGAACTTCAGCAACGTGGCATTTTAGCCACAACGATTTTTATGCAGGTTGGGGCTCCACTTCATATTGGTACATGTGTCAAACCGTTACTTCAGCAACATTTCACAAATGATCGGATTATATGCCGAAACTTCCCCCTTTCTTGGCTACCCTGGTCACCAGATATCAACCTTTTGACTCCTGGCTCTGAAGTTACCTCAAAGCCACTGTTTATGTTGATAACGTCAGGAATCTCGCGGAACTGAAAGATGCGATACACCGACAGGTGCGCAGAGTTCCTCCTGATATGCTACGAGCTACAGTTGAGAATGCAGTAATCCGGTGTAACCTGCTTTCAGTAAATGGTGGAGGCCATATTCAACATGTAACTAATTTTATTAATGATAAAAGACTTGTTAACCTGTGTCTTCGTGTCTAATTTCGTACATGAATATTGCATAGAGCGCCATTCCATGCTGGTAGTGAACTTTTGAACTAATTTTTTTTTGAATTGTGTGTATGAACTTCTTGTATAATATTACCAAGTCTTATAGCTTTTGGTCCAGTAGTTTTTTTTATAGCCATGACAAAATGGACCTTTAATTATAAAGACTTTGTATGTAGAAGTTTTTACCGAAAGTCACCAAAATGCGTGGATTTGCAGTTTTGTGCACACGTTTTGCCAAACTTTCATGATTTTCACCGAAAGTTACCCAAATGGGTGGATTTGCAGTTTCGTGCACACGTTTTGCCAAACTTTCATGATCTTCACTGAAAGTCAGCAAATGAGTGGAATTACAGTTTCGTGCACACGTTTTGCGAATCTTTCATGATTTTTACCGAAAATCACCCGAATGGGTGGAATTAGAGTTTCGTGCACACATTTTGCCAAACTTTCATGATTTTCACCGAAAGTTACCCAAATGGGTGGATTTGCAGTTTCGTGCACTTGTTTTACCAAACTTTCATGATTTTCACTGAAAGTCACCCAAATGGGTGGATTTGCAGTTTCGTGCACATGTTTTGCCAAACTTTCATGACTAACAGAGGTACCCAGCCTCGCCCGGGATAATTACACTTGTAGGTAAAGAGAACAATCTCAAAAAATTAAATTATAAATTTCAATTGGTTAATTAATATCTCAATCAATACAATACAGAGCAAAAAGAAACTATCCATTCTAGGGAAACACGCGTGACTGTTATGCCTAATCAATAGACATTGACTTATTAATGTTCTTTCACTGCATTTTCACATTATGCAAATTATCGATAATTCTTGGAAACGAACGTTCAGTCATCTCAATATGAGCATCTAAGTTTCCAAAATATACACTTTCCCACAGAATAGAGACAAAATGTGTTTTTATGAAATGTATTGATATGCTGTGCTACCAAATAAGCTCGGAAGTAATAACCCCGGCAAGGTTCGGAATTTTTTTTTTGGAATAAATTTTAAAGTATCTTAAAAATAAACACATGAAAACGCTTAGAATTAATACAAGAAAATTCCTAATGAAAATTTGAAATAACTTTAAAGCCTCACAACGGGTGGACCTCTCCAAGGACGCCACTGCTAGTCTAAATAATTTCTTACTCACGGAATCTTACTTTAGATATACACTTGATGTTGTTGCAATCATCTCTTTGTGTAGTCTAGCGATCACTAGTTCTTCTATTGACATGCTTACCATTTGCTCAATACCGCACAGAGCTAAAGGAGTGTTTCCTCTGTCGTCTTTCCATTGTTTCTCAATAGTCTGCTAAATCTCTATTAGCTGCAGTTACTAAAGATTTTTTATTATTTTCAAGAAATTGTTAAGTACTAAGAACTCTCTTTTCTAAGAAAAGCCTGGATAACAGGAATTGTATGCATTGTTACATATTGAAATTTATCTATATTGCACAAAGTTTGTCTTTCATTGTTGGTCATGAAATATATATATAAGGTTTTAGGGGGTAGGGTGTCTTAATGGTCTAATTAAAATTTAGAATTTTTAATGAAAGGCGGATTAATAATTATGAGAATGAAATATAAATTAGTGTAAATACTGTGACCTCCCGTACATAAATAATTCGTCCGACGCAGGCAAGGCCAACGGAAACAAGCAGGTGACACCAAATAATCCACAAACATTTAACAATAATAATATGATTTATTAAAGATAATTGATAATGAAAAAAAATACAAATGGCATGAAATGAAAATTCAGTAAGGTGCACTTTAATATTTGAAATGATTGTAAAGTCAAATGGAATAAGAGTTCAGTATTGTGGAATGTGAATTTTCCACTCTTTCTCAATAATCTGCTAATTCTGTTTAGTCTCCAGTTACTGATCATTTTTAAAGATTTTCCAGAAATTGTTAAGTACTAAGAATTCTCTTTTTGAAGAAAAGCCTGAATAACAGGAATTCTATGCATTGAATTCTATATTGCACAAACTTTGCCTTTCATTGTTGGTCATGAGTATAGTGGCTAGAAGAAATAGTGTGCCCATTGCCGCTTATTTGGTGTCATCATGACTGATGACACTGCCAGATGGCACGACAATCTAATGCGCCGACAATTACTCTATAATGCATAGGATTCAATGTAGGTTTAACAGCACAAACGCTTTAAAAATACTCGTTTAATAAAATAAAACAAACTTGTACACTTGAAATAATATCCAGATAAACTAACTAAATGAATTTCAAACCAGTATTCGTTTTATTTATTATTTAATCGAATAGCTGTTGTTATATAAAGTTAAGTTCAGAAGAAAATTATATGGAAAAGTGTAACGATTTTCAAGTTGAAATGTTCATTTTATATTCTACAAATTTCATAATTTATAATTTATTACATGTTATTTTTACGTCTGAGCTTTAAAAGTTTACTATTCTCACGTTTGGCACTTTTTATAACAGCTATTCGATTAAATAACAAATAAAAGGAACTCTGCTTTGAAATTCATTTAATTAGTTTATCTAGATATTATTTCATGTTTACAATCTTATTTTATTTTATTAAACAAGTATTTTTAAAGCGTTCGTGCTGTTAAACTTACATTGAATCCCATGCATTATAGAGTAATTGTCAGCACATTAGATTGTCGTGCCATCTGGCGGTGTCATCAGTCATCATTACAATCTCAAGCCTGCATATAGTATTCAATTGACAGACCATTACTTCTACTCACTGTAATCATGAGATATATATTGTTGATCCCTGCCTAGTGTTGGTCCATTGCCTGTTGACACCATTGTTGATAACTATTCTTGCACGAGCTTTTCCTTGCATTGTTGGTCATGCGATATATATTGTTGGTCAGTGCAAAGTGTTTGTGAATTGCGTGTTGATACCATTGTTGATACCTATTGTTGCACTAATTTTGCCTTACATTGCTGTTCCTGAATATTTCTCACTAGCAGAGGACCCTGCGTTGCCCAGGATAATTACGCTTGTAGATAAACAGAACAAACTCAAAAAGCTAAATTAAACCACCAGATTGGTGAAATAATAACTCAATCACTATAATATAGAGCGAAAGGACTATCCATTCTAAGAAAAATCCGAAAGTCAAGAATTTACCTCTTCACTGAAAAAATCCATTCTATCTGATATACCGGGAATTGATTTACCGAAAAAATTTTTTTAAAGGCTCACAATGGATGGACCTTTCCAAGGATGCCTTCTAGCCTAAATAATTTTTTACTCACGTAAACTTACTTTAGATGTACACTTGATGTTGTTGCAATTTCCTTTCTTCTTTCTATGTCTTGAAGCAAAAATTGGCCATTCATCACTTTGCGTTGTCTAGCTGTCGCCGATTCTTCTAATTACTTGCTTACCATTTGCTCAATACAGCACGGAGCTAAAGGAGTGCTTCCTCTATCGTCTTTCACTCATTATCTCCAGCTACTGATCATTTTTAAAGATTTTCAAGAAATTGTTAAGTACTATGTATTCTCTTTTGTAAGAAAAGCCTGAATAACAGGAATTCTATACATTGAATTCTATATTGCACAAACTTTGTCTTGCATTGTTGGTCATGAGACGTATATTGTTGATCCTTGCATAGTGTTGCCCTGCCATAACCATGAATATCCATTTTGTTATCGATAATTATTATTTTTCAGACATCTGAGTTAGACAGTGTCCTTCCTCACGCTTTGTAGGTCAAGTATGCAAAATTTCATCAAGATCGGAATAAAACTGTATAAAAACAAACCCACCCACAAACACCCTTCTTTATATATATAGAAGACAGCTGATCTACCTGGCGTTGCCCGGGATAATTATAGAAGGATGTTCAGGGATAATTATAGTTCAGCATGACAACCTCAAGAAGGATGTTGATTTGCTTCAGTTAAACACCTGCAATAGTTTCGTGTATATAAAAAAGATTATTATGGTTTCTGATGCTTGGATTCGCCAGCCGAGGTTCGAATGCGCTCTCCTGACAATTTTATTTATATCCCAGCTTTTACTTCAAAGCTGGACTGTACACTATATTTTTCGTTTGTTCGATGGGGGCGTAAACAAACAAATTATCTGGGGTGCCGACTCTTGAGCAAGCTACATATAATTGCCCGTGTGAAAAACATGGTGTTTCCAAATTAATGCCTGCCACACAAAGCGATTGCCCCTGGGCCTTGTTGATACTCAAAGCGAATGAAAGCCGTATGGGAAACTGCAATCACTTATAATGGAAGGGCATATTTGTATCACTGGGTATTAATGGAATGCGAGGAATGAATACGTCTTCACGTGCGGCATTCCCCGTGATAATCATGGCCTCTATTACATTCGGCAATGGATTCTTCATGGTTAGTCGTATTCCATTGCACAGCCTTGGTGGGTCGAGGTTACGTAATAGCATGAGATGGGGTATTTTTTTTAAGTGAGCCTAAGTGGCGACATTCCTGGGTGTTCAAGGAAATTTAAAAATTCTGTAGGGTAATGCACAGCTTGCTCCATATCCATTACTGAATCAATATATGAAAAGGTGGCAGAGTTGCCGGGGAGCACTTTCTGAATAAGATCGTTAACATATTTAACGCTGTCGTTTTTTGGAGCTAAAATGGCCCTTTCACATAACCATCGATGCGATTTGTAATTTTCTTGTATCTCTGGAAACACTTTAGTTATCAGCTCGTCGAGTGAAGAGACCATATTGCAGAAATTTGAGGGAAACGAAATTAGACCGGTAGTGGGGTCGACAGGAACTTCTCCATTGAAAATTAACAGCAATTGCTATGAAAACAGCTCTGCACTTGTTTCTCCTCGTTAATGAACCCTCATAGTCGTCTTGAGATCCATTTTGCGCACATGCCTCCATAAGGTCGAGGACTTAAGACAGGCGTGAAGGTCATTGGCTGGCATTGAGCGTGGAATCACAGGCGGGGTTTGTCTAAAATCTCCTGCCAGGAGGACAACAGTACCGCCCATCAGCCGCCCATTTCCCCGTATGTCTTGCAAAGCGCGATCAAGTGCTTCTAGTGCCTTTTTGTGGGCCATGGTGCATTCGTCCCAAACGATTAGTTTGCAATGTTTGAGCACTTGTGCCTGACTGGAGCCTTTGCTTATGTTGCGAATGGGCCGTTCTGAAAGCTGCAGATTCAATGGTAGCTTCAGAGCTGAATGCGCTATTCGACCACCAACTAACAGTGTAGATGCTATAGCCAAAGCAATTTCATTTCTTTGGCGAATCTCAGCCAGCAAAATATTTATCAGAAATGTTTTTCCAGTTCCTCCCGGTGCATCATTGAAACAAATGCCACCATTTCCATCCTGAATGAGACTTATAACAGCGTCATAGGCTTGCCTCTGGTCTGAGACTAATAGGGGTCTATTCTTTTCAAGAAAAAACTGGAGAGCATTAATGTCAAAAATCAGTATCTAGTACTTCTTGACCATTTCGATTCGGCGCCTCTAGCCCAAGCTGCAAGAGTGTTTTGCCGTTAATAGAGATACATTTGTCCTCAAGAAGTATAAGCGCTTGCCCAAAGCTTCCCTTGCCCTTGACGTTGAAGCTCGCATATGTTCCTGCTGTATACGAAGCTCTCTTTCCCCTAAAGTTTCCCTTGCCCTTGATGTTGCAGCTCGCATACGCTCCTGCTGCAGACGAAGCTCCCGTTTGTTCAGGTGTCTCTGACGCCGGAATAGTGTTCTGTCTCTGAGCTGCAGGGTTTCTCTGACCAATGTTCTTTCTTTTCTTTGGTGGCATTACGATAGGTATGAATTAATATGGTTCCATCGAACGATTATTAAATAGCACAACACAAATAAATCGTATGCTTTTTGGTTTGATGATTCGAGTTGATGTATTTTTGGAATTAAACTAATAGGTTATGCACTGCTCAAACGTGCAAAACACGCACACACACACAAAGAAACACACATTTTTCCCAATCGTCTGAAAGCTTATTAAGGAGCTGAAGGAAGACACGTGTATCTCCTGTGCCTCATCGAGAGAGACTGCCCTATCTATATCGTCTATTATATTTATTTACTGTTAATTGTTAATAATTCTAGGAAACGAATGTTCTGTCATTGCATCATCATTTTATGTTCATTGTTATAATTCTTGGAAACGAATGTTCTGTCATTGGATCATGATTTTATGTTCATTGTTATAATTCTTGGTAAAGAATGTTCTGTCATTGCATCATCATTTTATGTTCATTGTTATAATTCTTGGAAACGAATGTTGTGTCACTGCATCATCATTTTATGTTCATCGTAATAATTCTTTGAAATGAACTTTCTCTCATTGCATCATTTTGTGCTCATTGTTAGTGGTGAATTGCGTATTGATACCATTGTTGATAGGAACACGACGGGCCTATTGTTGCATAAAATTTGCCTTGCATTGTTGGTCATGAGATATATATTGTTGGTCCATGCCGAGAGTTTGTGAATTGCGTCTTGATACCATTGTTGATATCTTTTGTTGTACAAACTTTGCCTTGCATTGTGGGTCATGAGATATTTCTAATAATATGCCCTGCCATAACAATGAATATCGATTTTTTATGGATAATTATTATTTTTCCGAAATCTAAGGTAGACAGTGACCTTCCTCATGGCTTGAAGGTCAAGCATGCAAAATTTCATCAAGATCGGAATAAAACTGTAGATTTGTATAAGAAACAAACAAACAAACAAACAAACAAACCCACAAACCCACGAACAAACATCCTTCTTTATATATATAGATAGATAGACTAGCAGAGGTACCCGGCATTACCCGGGTTAATTACACTTGTAGGTAAAGAGGTAAATTTCAAAAAATTAAGTTATAACTCCCAATTGGTTAAATAATAACTCAATCAATACAACACAGAGCAAAGGGATTATCCATTCTACTAAAAATACGAAAACCCGGAAGTCTAGGTGATATACTTTTTCTTGACTTACCTCACTACTGCGGAGCATCACCAGATACTTTAGACTCAAGTTTTTCTTGCCCTTGACGTAGCAGTTCTTATTCCTTTTGCTCTATTCGAAAGTGCCGTTGTTCAGATGTTTCAAACACCCGTATAGCCTTTTCTGTTTTAGTTGCAGAGTTTCTCTGACCAATACTCGTTCTTTCTCTTTGCTTTCCAGACACATAAATTTTTGCCAGTCGTCTGGACGTTTGATAGGGAGCTCAAGGGAGAGACGTGTGGCTCCTAAGCCTAATAAATAGACGCTGACTTATTAATGTTCTGTCACTGCATCTTCACTTCAAGCTCATTATCAAAAATAATTGGAAACGAACGTTCGGTCATCGCATTATCAACATTTCAGTTTCCAAAACATACGCTTTCCAGTAGTGATAACCCCGGCGTGGCTCGGACTTTTTTTTTGGAATAAATTTTGAAATATCTTAAAAATAAACATATGAAAACGCTTAGAATCATTACAGTAAAAATTCCTAATAAAAATTTGAAAAAATATATTTTAAAGGCTCACAATGGATGGACCTCTCCAAGGCTGCCACGTAATCTTACTTTAGATGTACACTTGATGTTGTTTCAATTCCATTTCTTCTCTCGATGTCTGGAATCAAAACTCGGCCATTCATCTCTTTTTGTAGTCTGGCAATCGACGATTCTTCTATTGACCTGCTTACCATTTGCTCAATACAGCACAGAGCTAAAGGAGTGCTTCTTCTGTCGTGTTTGCACTCTTTCTCAATAGTCTGCTAACTTTCCATTATCTCCAGTTACTAATCATTTTTAAAGATTTTCAAAAAAATGTTAAGTACTGAGAACTCTTTTTTCTAAGAAAATCCTGATTAACAGGAATTCTATGTATTGTTACAAACTTTGCGTTTCATTGTTGGTCATGAGATATATATTGTTGATCCTTGCATAGTGTTGGTGCATTGCGTGTTGACACCATTGTTGCACAAACTTTTCCTTGCATTGTTGGTCATGAGATATATATTGTTGGTCCATGCAGAGTGTTTGTGAATTGCGTGTTGTTACCATTGTTTATACCTATTGTTTGACAAACTTTGCCTTGCATTGTCGGTCATGAGATATTTTTCATTAATATGCCCTGTCATAACCATAATTATTATTTTTCTGAAATCTGAGGTAGACAGTGACCTTCTTCATGCTTAGGAGGTCAAGTATGCAAAATTTCATCAAAATCGGGAATAAAATTGTAGATTTGTATAAAAAACAAACAAACAAACAAACATACATACATCCTTCTTTATATATATATAGAAAGATAATGTATACTTGGTTATTATTCATGCAAAATAAATAATGATACATCGGTAATTATTTAAATGATCTTATTCTTTTGAAGAAGGAAAAATGATAATTCACGTGGCATTTAAAAGTGATGTAAATTTCATTTTTCTAGGATGGAGATAAGCAAATAAGTCAACAATTTTATTCAGATCATATTTTTTATTATAATGGATATGAATTAAAGCCAGAGCCCGACGACTTCACTCATAGACTCTCTCAGATATGTGTGGAGTCGCCGTAATCCACTTAATGATCTTTCACATTCATATGAAGTTACTGGTAAAGAACAAACGTATTCTAAGAATGTAAATTATGAAATAACATTTCATCACAGTTAACTAAGGCTGATAAATAAGAAGTTGGTAATTCTTCAATTTCTACTGTTGACCATTTCTTTTTCCAACGTATAAACTCTTAGCAAACAATTTCAGGAGAATCAATTACTAAATGGCTAAAAGTTTGGGCATCCTCTAGACTTTAAGTGATGTTTTTGTCAGTATTACAAACTTGGGGGACAAGTTTTAACAAAGACAATGACTGCAATTCTATAAGTGAAAACTGAGTTGTTAATTCTTCTATAATGTGATCAAGAACTGGAACCATCAAATTTTTTAAATAGTAATCTTCGGTAGAAACAGAAGGTGCATTTGGCCTATAAATCTGTCTTTTAGCAATGCGTGGTGCAGTTACATCAACATCAATTTCCTCAGCCAATCGTGAAGCATGATCAAATATTTTTTGAACTGATTCTCCAATGAACTACGCATTTCATAATAGAAATGCTTAATTCCATTAATTTCAGTATAAGCGCTTAAAATTTCGATTGTTCTACTTTGAAGCTTTTGCGTAGTTCCTTGTAAATGAGATAATGTTTGGAAAATTACAAGAAAAGTAATAATAAAATCAAAATTTGTAAGGCTAGAAAATAAGTTAGTTGCTTTTTGTTTGCTCTCTCTATCCCATCCTGATGCAAAATCATTAGAATATATATCAGTATGTAGGCCGAAACAATTAACTCCAGGCATGGTTCTTTTTGTTGTGTGATATTAGCTCACAGTGCGAATCTCTTTGGGCTAGCATTAATAAGCATCACTGCACTTTTTGCAATATCAAGAGCATTTTTCACAGACAAAATTAAACATGAATGAGCAATGCACAGATTTAAGGCATGCGAATGACAGTGTACATATTGAGCATTTGGTGCAGTGTCTCTAACAAATCTTTAAACTCCAATGCTTGAACTGGACATGTTACTTACTCCATCATATGATTGCCCAACAAGCTTGTCTTTCACCAAATCAAATTTATTCAACATGTTAATAATTTTTTCAAAAATATGCAACCCAGTTATTCTTGTAAGAGGTATAAATTCAAGAAATTCCTCTCTAACATTTTTGGAGTCAATAAATCGAGTACAAACACTTAAAATTTCCTGATTATTAGATAGCACTTCATCTGCCATGATAGAAAAAAACTTGGATGTTTTAATTTCTTCGAAAAGGTCATTTTGAATAACACTTCCAAGAAGCGAAATAATTTCAGCTTGTATTGTAGGAGATAGATATGTTGCATTGTTCAAACATGATAGGGGCTTTTTAAATGATTCTGAAGAATATCATCATGTTTTCCTAAAAGCTTGAGTAATGCAAGTAAATTTATAGGGGTTTTTTCTATCACAACTCATGATATTAATTAATTTTTCTTCATCACCCCTCAAAGCGATACATTGTTTACCGCAAAAAAATATCCCTTCAATTAAACATTTAAAAATATGTCGGTTTCTTTCAATGTTTTCAGCCAACCTTTTGTCCATTATTAATGGCAATGTTTAACTTGCATTTTCTCTTTTTGAAACCAATGCTTCAGCTAGTTCGAATGCCAGTTTATGATATTGTTTTGCTGGATGCTGTTTTATAACTTCATTCATTTTCTGCCATTCCTTAAAGTTTTGAAATTTATTACGATTTACAAATAAGACACAGACCATACATAAAGGCCCATCTAATTTTGGACTATAAACAAGCCAAGAATGATCTCCTAACCAGGATATTTCAAACTTCTTTAGGATCCTCCCACAAATTTTTTTGGAAAGCAAAAGTTTTTATCTGGTTTCACATGGTTTCTTAAAAGCTTGTATTTTTGGTCATCACTAATTTGGCTAATATTTTCAGCCTGGTTTTCAGAAACAAAAAACGAGCCAATATCACAAACCAATTCACAACTATCCTCTAAGCCTTGTTTCATCTGATTCCTTTCAATTTGACTTGTATTGAATTTGTGCATGTGTGAGCTTGGCTGAGTCAGCAATTGTCCTACTCGTCTACTTTCTAAATAAAAATTATAAAAAAGGTTAATTATCTAAAAAATATGTTAATTATGTTACAAAGGCTTTAAATAAGTTATCTAAAAAGTTATTTTTTGGTTATTTTAATTGTTTCAATTATTAACCAATTTTTTAAAATCTATAATATAATATACAATCGTATCTTCACATAAATTAAATAATGATGAAAAATAGGAAAGAACATTCCGCAGCCCGGGATCGAACCAGGAACCTTTGGCTCGGACCGCCAACGCGCTAACCAATTGCGCCACTGCGGCCATGAAAGCATTTCGCTATTTACATGGCCTTAGGGCTTGGTTAGAGCAGTTACCTAGTTCGCCGGCTGGGACTAACTTTCTTAAGGCGAAATTCTTAAAGAATAAATCATTAGATGGTCTGTGAGGGGTTTTAATGGTCCGCCTACCTCAGCTGTTCGAAAGTTAGTCCCAGCCAGCGAACTAGGTAACTGCTCTAACCAAGCCCTAAGGTCATGTAAATAGCGAAATGCTTTCATGGCCGCAGTGGCGCAATTGGTTAGCGCGTTGGTGGTCCGAGCCAAAGGTTCCTGGTTCGATCCTGGGCTGCGGAATTTTCTTTCCTATTTTTCATCATTATTTCGAACAACTGAGATAGGCGGACCATTAAAACCCCTCACAGACCATCTAATGATTTATTCTTTAAGAAATTAAATATTTCATTTTGTTCAGTGGATCTTTCTGTTGCAGTAATTTCTTTTGTTGAATTGGTTCCATTTTTTCTTTGCTTTTTGAACTGCTCGGCAATGTTATGGGTTGACTTGGCTGCTTTTTTTCCTTATCTAGCTTCATCTTCTTTTCTTCCTCCCATGGCATTTGATGTCAATTTGATTTCATCAAATTGACAACAGTACTGATTGACAACTGAAGTATGCTGGCTTTTCTTCCTCTTCTAGCCACTATAACTGAAGTAACTTCAAGCAACTTGCACTGGGATAATGGTGGCTAACTGCAGTGCTGCAATGGCCAACGTTTTCCCTGAAAGAGCGGATAGTTACCGCGAGTTCCATTCGTCAGCGTGCTTGCAACCGGAAATTGAGGGTTTGCTAGAAGAAGAAGTTTTTGCTCGAAAGCTGATGGGACACAACCACTGAAGTTTTGCTGAGCGTTTCCCTGCATCGTCTGCTCCTTCACACTCATCTTAAAATTTTTTTGATTATATCACACTCATCATCTGCTCTTTCAGTATAGCCCTGGGGTATTCAATAAAACGTAAAGGAGGGGAGTATTCATGAATTACAGCATTACATAATAATCCTTCCAAATATCTGTGGAAGCATGGGAATTCTTAATTTAAAAAGATGAACGGATGAGAGAAGTATGAGACACAAAAACCCTGGAATACAATAAATAGTTATTTTTTATTTTTAATAAGATAGAAGTGATGAAATGGGATGAATGGACATCTGATTTGGCTCTCAGTTATCAACATAAAAATGTTATGTACCACAAATTTAAAAAAGATCAAAACACGATTACGTTTAATAATTTGTGACGGCTACTTTCTCACGAGCCGCCTATATGACGGTTCTTTCGTGGAAGGTCGTCAGTTATAATTGATTAAGGATAAAACTACTACCTTGTCCTCAGATTCTATCATCGATTTATTTAGTTTACATCTAATTACTTATCTATAATATGATAGTTCTTGGTGGAATAATAATTATAAGCTATACCCAACAACGACTAACGCAGCAATTGTCAAAAAAATATATATATATCGCCTCCCCGTGATGGTATAGTAAATACTAGTAGAATTCTATCCTCCCCTCTTCACTTTTTCTTCGAACAATCCCTCCTTCCGTTAAGGCAAAAAATTTGTCTGACCACAATGAGTGACTAAACTTTACTTTAAAGGCACAAGCTAATTTATTGCCAGATCAAATAAAACATAAAAAAAACAATATTCGCTAACTATTGCAAAAAAAGACATACGTTGAGTAAAATAAACTTAAGCTCAATGATTTCTAAGAGTAAATAAAGCACAAACAAAAACAACAAAAAAAAGAAATCAAATCAATTTCAAATCACACATACAATAATTAAATAATACTTGGCAATTCACTGTTTAAATAAAAAACTTTCCCTTCCTACCCCTTTTACAATTTACACTAATCCTAGAGTTCTTTAGAATTAAAGTTCCTTGCGTAGCTGATTATACTCTATGCCTAATTTTAATAATTACGTTCGAGTAATAGAAGTTCAATACTGTTCTCTTTAAAAAAAAAAGTTATTGCACACACGTTGGGCCCAATTAGACTACACAATACCTTATCTTGGCAATATATTGCTCCTGGCTTACGTGGGTACCGTTGCAGCCGCCTCCTCAGTTGCTTTTCCGCTGACCTCCGTCGTGGTCATTCCCGCAAAGGCTCCGCCATGGGTGCTATGCAGATCGTTCACCTGTCGTCGCTTCGTTGCTCCTTAGCCGCCGCTTCACCGGGTTCACTGAAACCGTCCCATGTATTAGCCATCATTACCGGCTCAGGACTCGAGAATCGCCTTGCTTATGCCCCACAAGAAATGCCTTCTCGCCCCGTCCTGTCCCACCAAGTAACAGTGCTTACGCTATGTATGGATCCAGTTTACCGGTGTTGGCCCTGCTCTCTCCCGACGACCCATTCCTAGTTCCTCGCATCGGTCGCCGCTCTCAGTCTGGCCCCGGAATGATGGCTACCCGTGCACCTCATCTACGCCATTGTAGCTGGATATCACGGTGTCATCAGCTCTTTTTCCGGCTGGAAAAAACTTGCCGCCGTCATCGTGATGTTCGCTCGGAGAAGAGCACTTTTTACTTTTTCCTTCTCCGCAGAACTCGTCCCACGTTTGGTTTTCACATTCCTCTCTGTCACTTTTTTCTCGGTCCGTGTCTCTCTGCTTTCTCTTTTCGTCTGCCACTCTGTTTCCTACTCACTCTTTTTTTTTTCTTCCTTTCTCTTTCCGAGAAAAAAAATGCTTTATTCTTTCTTAGAATTTTTCTTTTCTCTACGCAAAGGAACTCTAACCTTGAACTTTTATTTCTCCGAATTTCTTCTATCCCCTTTGTTCTCTTTTCCCTTCCTTTCCTATCGCGATTCTCTTCCCCCCCCCCCCGAAAAAAAATTTTTTTTTTTATTTTCTGATGGTTCTTAACCTTTCTCTAAAGTTCACAGAAAATTGCCAATGTATATAAATCTGAACGCTTGCAAAAAAAAATAATAATATTTTAAATAAATAACAATAACTATTTTACTTGTTAAATCTCTCATCAAGTTCAACCTATTATTGTTTATCTCTCTCACTGTGTTCATTCACCTTTTCAGCTCGATTGTTCAGTGCCTTTCTTTAATTATTATTGGTTTCACCTTAATTTCTACCCATTTTATTTTATTTCAATTTTAATTTGTATATAATCGTACATCCACATGGATATATCCGTAGGGACATATTCATAAAGTCTATCGTCATTGTATTGCCAGCATTATTCCATGGAATATTGTTAATAGGAATATTCACGTGGCTAGAACTATCTTACCTTCTGATAAGGCTACGGATTATTTAAATTGGTTGAATGATCCCTGTGGCATTTCTATTCCCGATAGAATTATAAGCAATGAGGCTACCATCTCCAGCAGCTTAATTAAACCTGCAGTTCCTGGAATTTTTAATATACATAAGATTATTAGAGATACCAATCTGAAGGATAGTAAAGATGGTAATATTATTCCCGGTTTTCTCTTGAAGAACATTAAGTTCCCTGGGCTACACCTTATACAAGATCAGTAGATAAGACCCTGTTTGTCCTTTTGGGTATGGTTCTTGTTTTGGTTGTTGGCACTCTGTTTTGGGTGTTAACCCTCTGTTTTGGGTGTTGGTCCTCTGTTTTGGGTGTGGTCATTTTTGGTCTTTTGGGTGTGGTTTTATTTACCTTTAATTTTGAGGTTCATTTTTTATTACTTTTTGATGAGGTTTCTAATTGTGGGTGGGGTCACACAGCTGGCTGATGATCTTTTCTTGATTAACCACGTGATGGCAGCCATGTTCAGGTGGCCTAAGGCTGAAAATAAAATTACTTTCATAATGCTCGGTTGTACCCCTGGTGCTGAACACCAGCAACAGTGTGACAGGTAAGGGGTCCTGATGCACTCAGGAAAATCCACTTAGGTGATTCTGTCTCACAAATGAACACCCGTTGAGGCCCTTAAATACCCACCTAAATGGGTAAGAGTAGGCATACTGGCATCTCAAATTGATTACCTAATTACTAATTAACTATTGTATTTCAGGCAACCAAATTTTTGCCAAGCCATTTTACACTTTCTTCTAAATTAATCTTCTGTTTCAAGGAGTATTGTTTGTTTTTTAATTTTCTGATAATGAGTGCATTGTTTCAATTGACTACTACTAACTGTGACCCAAAGCCTTAGTGGGTGGGGCATTCGACATTGCAACTTTTATAAATACAGCACAGCTTCTCAATAAGAATGTTTAATTTTCTACTACTTTCTGTGATTCTTTGCTTTCTGGCTGCTCGGTTTGGTGTTTGTTTTAATTTTTTTGTCTCTCAAGGTTTACTCTTTTTAAGCGCAATGTTGATAACATACTATACGAGATTTAAGTTTAATTTGGTTAAAAATGCACCTCGGTTTTCACCTGTTACTTGACTGTGTACCTTGCACAGACTAATGCTTTCAGCATCAGGTTTGCATTCACTACTTGAATGGTGCTCTGAGCTCGTTTCTCTGTGACTCTTGGGCACAAATTTTTTCCAACAATACCCCTTTTTAACCCGCTATACACACAGTGTTAAGGTCACTCCTAGTTTTCCTTTTTCTTTTAAATGCGTTCTTTACTGTTTTAGATGTCATTAATTGTTGCTTGCAACTTTTGTTTCCAGCCTGACCTGTGATGTACAGGTATTTTTCCTGTCATTTGTCAGCAATGCAGTTTTTGAACCGCATTTTTACTGTATTTGCAGAAAAATCCCATCACCATTTTCCGCACTAAGGCAATCTCCAGCTTAAAGCTTAGTGGTGGGTGCTGTTTTCTCACCATGTGATTAGGAGATTGGAAGAAATTTTCACAGATTTTTTGGGAATGCAGGTTTTGTTTCACAGATTATTCCTCACGTGCAAAATTTTAAACTGAAATTTCTTGGTTTTCAATGAAAATATGGTGTTAAAGGCAAATGTCAATCGTTATTATCACATCAAAGTTTTTTATTTTACCGTGTTGGCTACATTGTTTGCATACACTGATGTGTCGTTCTTACAGTAAAGTATTTTCGCAAGTTCATCATTAGTACAATTTGTTTAAGGTATTAGTTTAAATATTAATAATAATTATAATCACAGTACTGTATTTAAGACGCGAGTGGTTGTCAGTTTCCGTGTTTCAACTGCTGGGTTTGCTGTTATAAAGGCTCAAACACATATGCACGGAAACTGCGCACACAGATTTAATCCGACAAAAAACGCGCACGACGCGTGCAACAAGATTATATAAACTTGCGCGGAATTCATCCGACTGAACGTGCTTATAACACAGGAAGCAATCTAGTTTTCTGTGGAAAAAACGGTTCCAATGCTTTGAAGAGGCGAGAATTGCTTTTAAAGCAGCAAAGAATATTATTATTATTAATATTTCTGCACTTCTATAATTAACTCTATGTTGAAAGTTCTTATCTCATGTGCAGCTCTCGCTTCGACTGAACAGGCCTCCATTTTTTAATTTGTTGTTATCCAAACTCGAAAGCAAACGATGACGTGGCAGAAGCGAGCAATGTGATTGGTGGTTTGTTGGTTTCATGCGGAAGAAAGTCGGACGAGCTCAAAGTCACGCATATTGTTCGCATGAGTCGTCCGACTAGTTCGTAAAAGATAACAAGTTCTCGCTTGAGTCGCGCATGACAACTTGTCGCGTGAAATCCATGTAGATGTGTTTGAGCCTTAAGCCATTTTTGTAAAATTTTGAATTTTCCTTCTCAAATAGAACAAATTCTTTCAAGTTCATGTCACTTAGCTTGATTGGATAAGTGTGTACCGGCAACATTGTTTAGGGTCTGTTGGTAACGTATTCGTGCTCCACAGTGTTAATTGATATTTTTTCAATCATTTGAGCATAAATTCGGTTAACTGTGTTCTATTCCAGCCTGACCTGTGATGTACAGGTATTTTTCCTGTCATTTGTTAGCAATGCAGTTTTTGAACCGCGTTTTTTCTGTACTTGCAGAAAAATCCCGTCACTATTTTCCGCACTATGGCATTCTCCAGCTTAAAGCTTAGTATGGGTGCCGCGTTTTTCACCATGTAATTAAGAGATTGCAAGAAATTTTCATAGTTTTTTGGGAATGCAGGT
>JAHWFO010083058.1:3047421-3061929 GCA_023313115.1 Rhysida immarginata | reverse complement strand
TCGTATTTTCATTGAAAAACCAATAAAATTCAGCTTAAAATGTTGCACGTGAGGAATAATTAGTGAAACAAAACCTGCATTCCCAAAAAACTGTGAAAATGCAATCTCTTAATTAAATGGTGATAAAAACATCACCCAGCACTAAGCTTTAAGCTGGAGAATGCCATAGTGCCCAAAATAGTGCATATAGAGAAAGAACACAATTCAAAAACTACATTGCTGACAAATGACAGGAAAAATACCAGTACATCACAGGTCAGGCTGGACTAGAACACACTTAACCGAATTCAAGCTCAAATAATTGAAAAAATATCAATCAATGCTGTTGAGCAAGAATACGTTAGCAACTGACCCTAAACAATGTTGCCAGTAAACACTTATCCAATCAAGCTAAGTGACATGAACTTGAAAGAATTTTTTGCATTTGAGAAGGAAAATTCAAAATTATACAAAAATGGCTTAAGGCTCAAACCCATCTACACTCATTTCACGCGACAAGTTGTCGTGTGCGAGTCAAGCGACAACTTATTATCTTTTACGAACTAGCCGGACGACTCATGCGAACGATACGCGTGACTTTGAGCTCGTCCGGCTTTCTTCTGCACTAAACCAACAAACCACCAATCACATTGCTCGCTTCTGCCACGTCATTATTTGCTTTCGAGTTTCGATAACAACAAATTAAAAAATGGAGGCCAGTTCAGTCAAAGTGAGAGCTGCACATGAAAAAAGAATTTTCAACATAGAGTTAATTATAGAAGTGCAGAAATATTAATAATAATAATATTTTTTGCTGCTTTAAAAGCAATTCTCACCTCTTCAATGCATTGGAACCGTTTTTTCCACAGAAAACTAGATTGCTTCCTGTTTTATAAGCACATTCAGTCGTATGAATGCCACACAAGTTTGTCTAATCTTGTCGCACGCGTCGTGCGCATTTTTTGTCGGATAAAATCTGTGTGCGCAGTTTCCGTGCAGATATGTTTGAGCATTTAAAACAGCAAACCCAGCAGTTAAAACACGGAAACTGACAACCGCTAACGTCTGTAACACAGTACCGTGATTATTATTATTATTTATTTATTTATTTATTTATTTATTTATTTATATTTAATATTTATTTATTTATTTTATTAACACCTTCTGTATATTATTTATTATTATTATTATTAATATTATTATTATTATTATTATTATTATTATTATTATTATTATTATTTAAACTTATACCTTATACAAATTGTACTAATGATGAACTTGCGAAAATAAGTTACTGTAAGAACGACACATCAGTGTATGCAAACAATGTAGCCGACACGGTGAAACAAAAAACTAGTGATGTGAAAATAGCGATTGACATTTGCCTTTAACACCGTATTTTCATTGAAAACCAAAAAATTTCAGTTTAAAATGTTGCACGTGAGGAATAATTTGTGATACAAAACCTGCATTCCCAAAAAAACTGTGAAAATTTCTTGCAATCTCTTAATCACATGGTGAAAAAATGGCACCCAGCACTAAGCTTTAAGCTGGAGAATGCCATACTGCCCAAAATGGTGATGGGATTTTTCTGCAAATATAGAAAAAACGCGGTTTAAAAACTGCATTGCTGACAAATGACAGGAAAAATACCTGTACATCACAGGTCAGGCTGGAAACAAAAGGTGCAAGCAACATTTAATGACATCTAAAACACTAAAGAACACAGTTAAAAGAAAGAGGAAAATGAGGAGTGACCTTAGCATTGTGTGTACAGCGGGTTAAAAAGGGTGGAAAAAAAGTCACAGAGAAACGAGCTCAGAGCACCATTCAAGCAGTGAATGAAAACCTGATGCACAACCCATTAGCCTGTGCAAGGTACACAGTCAAGTAACAGTGGTAAACCGAGGTGCATTTTTAACCAAATTAAACTTAAATCTCGTATAGTATGTTGTCAACATTGCACTTAAAAAGAGTAAACCTTGAGAGACAAAAAAAATTAAAATAAACACCAAACTGAGCAGCTAGAACGCAAAAAATCACAGAAAGTAGTAGAAAATTAAACATTCTTAGCAAGAAGCTGTATTTATAAAAGTTGCAATGTCGAATGCCCCACCCACTAAAGCTTTGGGTCACAGTTAGTAGTAGTCAATTGAAACAATGCACTAATTATCAGAAAATTAAAAAACAAACAATACACCTCGAAACAGAAGAAGAATAATTTAGAAGAAAGTGTAAAAGGGCCTGGAAAAAATTTGGTTGCCCGAGAAACAATACGTTTTTAGTAATTAGGTAATCAATTTGAAGTGCCAGTATGCCAATCCCTACCCATTTAGGTGGGTATTTAAGGGCGTCAACGGGTGTTCACTTGCGAGATAGAATCACCCAAGTGGAAGTTGCTGAGTGCATTAGGACCCCTTACCTGTCACCACTGATGTTGTCACCAGGGATACAACCGACCATTATGAAATTAATTTTATTTTATTATTATTATATATGTTACGCCCAAGTGAACAAAATTAGGCCCTCAAACTAAGAGGTTTGTCAATCTAGAAAGTAATTAGTTAAGATAGAATGAGCCTGTCGTATGTGATCATTACAGGGTTTTCTGTCGCATTTCCAAATTTTTTGACGATATTCTAGGGGAATGGCATGTCAATCTCTTATACAATTGAACGGAAAATATCTTTCTTTAATGGGGGAAATGATGGATGGACGGTTGTTGAATCAAGAGTTGGTTTTGTAGTCTGCATCGTGGACTACTAACCATCCAAGCTATGATAAAGTTGGCAGGATGGGAATGACGGTAAAAGGCTTTAACCAGTTCTTTCAATTTAGCGAAGATGACAATCGTATTAAAGGTGGGCATAGTTAGATCGTTACATATTTGCGTTATGGATTGTTGGCCATGCGTTATAATATGCCACCTTCAGTTTCTCGAGTGCTTATTTAATTGATATTGCCCATATCGGTAGGCCATAAGTAATCTTGGGAATAATTTTGGATTTTGTAATGATAATGATCTCTTTCTTTGTGAGGGTTTGTCATAATTTTAGAGTCAGAAAGCGTAATCTGTTACAATCTTTGACAATAGTGGGTAAACTTATTTTGAATAGGTCATCGATCCACTTTAAATAATCAGAAGCATTTTCTGGTTTCAAGGTTTTGTTGCTCTTCTTTTTGTCTCTCTGCACAAATTTCCAGAAGTCAAAGTGATTATTAGTGGAGGCCAGATAGTGCCTCTTGGCCAATCTGATTTCTTGCTTATACTTTTTATTTAAACTTTTCAATTGCTCTAAATCCTTTACATCTTTCGTCTCAATGTATTTCTTATAGGTACATTTTCTCTTTTGCCAAATGTCCAAGACGTCAGTTGTCCACCAGGGAGTATGTTTAACAAAAGTCTTATGTGATAAGGCCTTCATACCAGAACATTGGAGTAGGTAGGTTATTTCTTGTCGTAAAATTATTAGTTTTGTGTCTACATTGTTTGCCTGTAAATATGCAGTCCATCATACTCCCGAATTGCTTGTCTAAAGATGGAGCAATCAACCCCGTTAAAATTAAATCTATATCCCTCGTGAGGCGATTGTTTATTTAGTTTGCTAAATCAGGCGGTTTTAGTTTCATAATAATGGTTTGATGATCGCATTTTGGCATAGTCGTTAGTTCTATACTGACAGGCAACCAGTGGACGGGAACAAATATTTGGTCAATGATCATAGCTGTTTTATTGGTTAAGTGTGTTGGTTCATATACAGTCAGAGAAAGTTTAATAGGAAACAAGCTTAATATGCCATTGCGCTCAGAAAGATTCTTTGCAAAGTTAATATTAAAGTCTCAAATGATGATATGATGTACATTCAGGTTTAGAGAATGAATAAGATCCGTAACCTGATGTACTGGAATATATATTGGGGTCGGTAGATTGTCAAGATTCTAAACCTGATACTAACAAATTTGCATTCAATCATGAGGTAATCCAAACCATGTTTTGAATCTCTCGAAATAACATAAGCTTGGATATTTTCTTTAAATAAAACAGCAACGGATTGTTGTATCTCAGCCTTAGGCCACCTGAACATGGCTGCCATCATGTGATTAATCAAGAAAAGATCATCAGCCAGCTGTGTGACCCCACCCACAATTGGAAACCTGATCAAAAAGTAATCAAAAATGAACCTCAAAATCAAAGGTAAATAACACCACACTCAAAAGACCAAAAATGACCACACCCAAAACAGGACTATGCCTAAAACAAGGACCAATGCCCAAAAATGGACCAATGCCCAGAAAAGGACCACACCCAAAACAGAGGGCCAACACCCAAAACAGAGGCCCAACACCCAAAACAGAGTGCCAACAACCAAAACAAGAACCACATCCAAAAGGACAAACCCCAAACATCCACACCAGGGGGCCAGAGTATGACCAAAAAAGGTAATAGCTTAGGCCCGCCGCAAATACACTTCGTCGCGAAGAAATTTTGTAGTGAAGAAATTCTAAATATTCCTTGATTTTATGTTAATTTTTTTTTAATGTTTCATATCCAGTGATGTTTTAAACATTATATGATATAACTGATATTATAATGAATAATAGTTATCAAATAAAAATGAAAAATAAATAATAATTAACAAAATAATTAATAAATAATAAATAAAATCAAAATAAAACTAGAAATATAAAATAAAATAAAAAGCTGACGTTTCGGATAGAGAATTATCAAAGCAAAATGGATAATTCTCTAAAATTAAAATTAATTAAAAGCAATTAAAATATTAGAGAATTATCCTGAAGTCTCAGGTTTTTTGTGTCTCATCCTTTTCTCTTATTAATATCCGTTCATATTATTATGAACAAATAAATTCATGTAATATATATGATTCATCTTAAATTAGCCTGAGAAGCTAAACGTTCGTAAAATTCGTCTTATTTGCTAGGGTATTGTAAAATACGGATTTATTATTATTATTTAAACAACATTATAAAAAATATTAAAACAACCCTACAAAAATACTTAAATATGAAAGAACTTAGATAATACTTAAATTACATCATAATTTATTCATAAAATTAATGAAAGGCACAATATTTGGTTTCAATATTTTCATAATTGAATTTTTGATGTTAGCTTATATTTTCTAAGCACCTGTATAGTCTGCACCTGTTTTGTTTTCTGAATTAGTTATTAATTATGATTTAAAAAATGAGATATAAATAAAAACGTTAGTTGAAAATAATTAAACCATTACTAACATCAGTTCACAGGATCAAATGCATGAATATTTCACTATCGCATTTATTTATTTAAATAGTTATCATTATGTATATACCATAGGAGAAAAGACGGGTGAGCTGGCAACACTCTTGTATTTGCGGCGGGAAAGAGCTGGCGACAAGCGACAAAGAGCGACAACTGACGTCAGCAGTGTGACCTTGACGAACCCCCCACTGCAGGCGGCAACGAGCGACGAGCTGTCGCTAGCGACCAAGTCGCTCCTGATTTTTATTTGCGGCGGGCCTTAGAAAAGCAGAGACACACTCTGCCAAATAGCCCTGGGATACAACAGGGGGACAGGGTCCCAGGGGACCTTAGTGCATTCCAGAGCAGGGTGAGAACAAAAGAAAAAGTGTTGGCATCCTTTGATCTTTTGAGAAATCACCCCCTCCACATTCCTTTCTGACCCAAACGGTGTCTTATCTACTAAGATCTTTGTGAAACGATTATCTCTACTATGGAATTTCCATTCGAAACAAAGATCGCTAATATCATTCCCATCTATAAACAGGGTGACCCAACAATGATTACTAACTATCGTCCAAATGACTCTTTTTCCTTTGACTAAAATTTTTGAAAAATGTATTTTCTATGAACTTAAAAAACACATTTGGACAGGTATTCCTATCCAGCAACAGGGTAGTCGCCCAAATAGTAAAGTCAATTGGATTCCTATCCAACTTATTATGCAAGCAGTTAAAGCTTTGGACCTTGGTCATAAATTTATTATGATACGGACCGACATCTCAAAAGCCTTTGACACGATCTCCCATCCACAATTAATTGAAGAACTTCGTTCTCTTCATGTTTCTGAGGATTATCTTGCTTTAATCAAGAACTATTTGACTAGTCGAATAAATATTATTTATGGAAATCCTCCGGTTACCCATCCATCGACTCGTGGTGCGTTACAAGGCTTTAGTATTGGCTCTATGCTTTTTGCTGTTGCAACCACCTCATTATATACCAATCCGTTTAAATTGAATATTACGAGTTACGTTGATGACAACCTGTTATATATGTCGTATCAGATTTCTGCACAGACAGAGGTAAATACTATGGTCCAACATGATCTCCAACTTATGAAGTCGTGGTATCGTCAACATATCCGGAAGCTAAATGCCTAAAAAAATAAGACCCTAATTATAGACCGGAAATCTTCCGATAACAACACACTTAGGGTTTGTCTTCGACAACATCCTTTCTTTCCAATTCCTCTGTGAGTCCATCATCGTCAATCTTAAAAGACTTCGGTATCTTATGAAAAGACTCCACTCTGTTTTATCTAATGCGAAAATGATTATTATACTTCAAGCTAAGGTCCTTTCTTATTTAGAGTATACCATTATAGCTTGGGCAAGCTTGTCTAATCTCTGTTTTCAATGCTCAAAAGTAGCGTATAATGATGTCCTCAGAACTGCTTTCAACATTTCAAGATTTGCTTCAATTTCTGGCCTATGTTATACCTATAATTTACCTACTTTGGAGTTATTCAAGTCAATTCCCCTCCTACATGAACTCACATTTGCTCTCCGATGTAGTATTCATCCAGCATCCTCTGTTCAGGTTTGGCTACTAAAATTATCAGTCGACAAAGAATTATCAGTCGACTAAGAAATATAAAATTGATGTCCCTTATAAAGTGTCACCCTTTGTAAGTAAATACTTTCTTTACAATGCAATTGAATGATGGAATCTCATTACTCTAAGCATACGTGTAACTGCTATTGAATGTACTTCTCCAGGCTGTTCCGTCAACTGTGCCCACTTTAAAAGACTTATTACAGACTTTTACCGTACACATTTAAATGATTAGACTGTATGGCTATTCATCTTCTTATATTTTGTATTTTACTCCTTTTTAATTGTATATTCCTTGGAATGCTTTATTAATAATAAATAAAGTTCCATATGTTCCTTTCTTGACCTTTTATTACCTATCCCTCATTCATTGACCCACTTTTTTTTTTGCTTCATACAACCCCTCTCATCGTCGAACGTTTTTACTGCATTGTCTGCTCCTTCACATCCATCTTAAAGAATTTTTTGATTATACTCTTGAAAATTCCTTCAACTTGACAATTATATTCTTGTTCCTCAAGTTATAAATAATCAGTAAAAAATATTTAACTAAAAAAAAATAAATAATCAATAAATAAATAAGTCAAAAATAAAATTATAATCAATAAAGAAGTTTCTTTATTAATTAATATTTTATTTTTGATTTATTTATTTATTGATTATTTATTTATTTTTTAGTTAAATATTTTTTTACTAATTATGTTGACGCTGCAAGTTCTTGCTTTCGGCATTGTTACCAAGCAACAATGCCCACTGCTCATCTCTCATCTTGTTGTATTTTTTTGGTCGTTGTATATATATATATATATATCTTTTGTTGTTTTTCTGAATAAAATCGGAATGATTTTCTGCCAATTTGTCTACATCTTCTTGATGTACCCGCTCCGCTTTCAACATCTTCTTGATGTACCCTGTTACAGCGGAAAAAACCTCGCTGTAACAAAACACGTGTCTTCTGGCGGAGAAAGCTTCCAGAGAGTCAACGCGGCGAGAGCAGAGCGGGAGATTCGATTGTGGACATGAGGAGAGGCGACAGGGGACAAGACGAAAGGAAAGGAGAGCGAGTTCTGAAGTCGTCGAGGTGGGATGGAAATTCTTCGCCGAAGGAGGAGCAGTGGAGACGACAGGTTTTCAGCCAAGGAGAAATTAATGCCAGCCGTGGAGGCATTAATGTTCCCGAGCGAGGGGACATTTTGCTGAAATATAAAGAGGTGTCGTCGGCTTATCATCTAGGAAAGCAAACCGTTCCCGCGGCGAAGGTGTGTCGTCGGCTTATCATCGGGGAAAGCAAACCGTTCCCGCGGCGAAGGTGAGTTCGTCCGCCGGTATAATTTTCGAGACATCGGACAACGCAGCGAGCGTCGCCTGGATTCTGGAGACCAAATTCACGCCTGTCAACCTGTTGAGCCTGATGAGTTTTGAAATCGAAATGTGGCACGAGAGCCGGGAGCACGAGAAAAACGCAACCATCGTGTGCTGCGAACGGGTCTGTCTTCTCGGCGTTCTCCCCCTGGGTTTGACGGCGTTCGTCCAAGATGGCATCGGCAGAGTGGTGGCTCGTCTGTAAATAGTGCTGTGTAGTTTTGCAACACGGTTACGGTCATTAAAAATTAGTGAGTACTGAATTCTCATTTATTTTGCAGAAAATTTGATTTTAAGAAGGGCATTTGAGTGCCGTCTAAAGTAAAATGAAGGCTTACCATTCATGTAGCCAATAGGCCGTAATTTATCGTGGTTGTCACCGTATCTTTGTTGTTACACAAATGTTAAGCCGTAGTTCGGTAAATCTTAGTGTGTGTCCATTTAATTATTTCGTTAATTGCTACGAATAATTCTGGTATTCTTTTTACGAAGGAGGTTGGTGTGCCTATTTTGTGCCTGCTGCTTTAAGCTTTGTATTTAATAAAAGTTATTTCCTCCTTTTGCAGGCTTGGAACTAAATTCTTTACAATTAGTGACTGATGTGTCAACGCTAATTTAAGACTGATATTTGTGCCTTAAGACTTTATCTTCCATACCGGACGTTATCTGTTATATTTTTTTTTCTGTGAATTGAATTAGGCGTAAGGTTAGCCTGTTAATTTATTTTTATGTTCTACTTCGTTAGAATTTTACATTGCAAGTGATTTTATGAATAATGAATTATGTTTACCACGTTTGTCTATTTTAAGAGAGGTTTATCTATCTTTGCATTCATTATGTGACTGATTTTGATATATTAAGAAATTAGCCTCCGTTGAAATATTTTTGGGAGCTATTACGTTAATTTCTTTGTTTGAAATTTTTGCACCGCTTGTTAGCAGTAAGATCAAGTTGGTCCTAGTTAATGCCATAATACTTTTACAATTACTGAGTTGTATTCTTGTATTGTGCTATCTTTAGTTCATCACCTTTTTACATCATTGTTTATTATTTATTTGCTGTTTTAATTCTTGCCATTAAGATTTTGGTATAATAAAGCTTTTCAGTACGTACTTAAAATGTAGTGCTTTGGCTTGGTGTCCCGTTATTGTGATAAAAACTTAGCAAATCTTCCACTGCGCTATTTGGCACGTGACACTAAGTACTGCAGCCTACGTTTAAGAATACGTCGTTGTGGTAGCCCAGAGCGTGTACAGTTGATTAGCACTGCTTAAGTTACGTCGTCATGGCAGCAGAGTCGTGTACAGCCGTTTAAGCTCTGACTATATTCGTCGTCGTGGTAGTCTAGAGCATGTACAGTCGATCAAGCACTGCTAAGAATACGTCGTCGTGATAGTTTGTGTGTGTGCAGTTCTTTGGTATCTGTGAGAAACGTCTTTGTGTTACGCAGAATTGTGTTCAGCCGTTTGTGGCTTTATTTTTAGTTCATCGTGTTAAACAGTGCATTCGGCTCGACGTCGGCCTCAGGGTTTGCGTCATAGTGTTACACGAGGTTTGTTTGTGTGTATTCATCTGTGTGTGGTGTTGTTAGAGGGTGTTTTATACTACTATTGTTTTTCTAGTGCTACTGTGATAGTGATATTTATAAAATTGTATGTTTAAGTCGTCTGATTGTGTTTCCTCAGATTAAGAGTTCCTATTTCTCAAAAAAAAAAAAAAAAAAAAAAAAAGGGTTAGTGTTGTGCAAGTGATTGTGGTTTTCATCCTACAGTGTTGGTGTTCCAGTGCTCCATGGTGATGTTTAAAATTTTTCCTAGCCAAGCTAGCCTAAGTACTGCAGCCTATGTTTAAGATACTTCATCGAGAGGTGTCTTTAGTGTCATCAAAGGTTGCACAGACTAGCGGTCATCAGGTTTCTTCAAGAGGAAGTGTTTGCAACGATTAGTGTTGTGGTGGTGCTTCAGAGTTATTTGGTGCTTTCATTTGCGTTACTTACCAAAGCACATAAAGAAAAAAAATATGGCTAAGAAAAAGGCATCTGAAGAAGAGAAATTGGAGAAGCAGATTAAGAAAAATCTTAGCGCGACCAGATTCAAAGGCAATATAGAGTACTTTAATCAGTGCTTTTTGTTGTTAGCCAACCAGTTGACCTCGTGTGCCGCCAAGCAAAAAATGGACTTGTACATTGGCGCCTTCGAGAAGCCAATTCAGGATCGCATAAAAGTGATAACATCGAACAATTTAAAAGAGTTAGCCGACAAGACTCGGGACCTGTTAAATGGGGATAAGAGGAATGCCGATACCCCCTTTCAAGTGATCGAAGCTATAAAAGAGGAGGACATCAAAGGATTTGGAGCGAGAGAAACGCCAGCCCCTTTCCAAGACAAAAAGTTTCAAAGACGGCCAGTCGTAGAAGGTGAAACTGACATGTGTGCAGTGGTCAGTACCTGGAAATGTGCAGACTCATTAAAAAAAGAAATTGTGAACGGCTACAAGCAAAGCAAGTTCACAAAACGAATTCTTCAGAACGTGAAGGATCCATATTTCCTAGAGGATGGTCTTTTGTTTAAGGAAGAAAAAGGAGGTCCTCGATTACTTGTCCCTACGCAAAAAACAACCATAGACAAAGTCATCAAGTCTTGTCACGACGACCATACAGCAGGACATCTGGGGGTCAATAAGACGGTCCAACGAGTAAGGAGTAGCTATTTTTGGCCAAAAGTGCGAAAAGACGTCACCTGATACGTAAACTCGTGTGATAGTTGCCAATGCAACAAAGTGCCTCGTCAGTTGCCATATGGTCATCTACAAATCTTAGACGTCCCTCCATTCCCGTGGCATACGATCGCCCTTGATTTTGTGCTACCTTTACCTTTAATGGAACGAGGTCACGATGCGCTTCTTACCGTTACAGACAAGCTGTCCAAACGAATTCGACTGTTTGCCTGTACTTCCACAATCACTGCAGAAGCTACGGCCGAACTCTTGGTCCGACAAGTTTTTAAAATACATGCTTTTCCACGTGTCATTATTTCCGACCGAGATGTACGGTTCACCTCTTCGATGTGGGCATCCATCTTCGCCATCCTTCAAACATCATTGAAGATGTCCAGCGCATTCCACCCGCAGACTGATGTGCAGTCGGAGAGGATGAACCAGACCGTCATTCAAGTCTTACGACATTATTTGAATGAGAATAAGACCGACTGGGACACTAAGTTGACGGCGACTGAAATTGCAATTAATTCCGCATATTCGGAAAGTACGGGGCTCTCGCCATACAAATGTGATCTTGGGCGAGAGGTGTCGGTGCCCCCTAGACTTAACAAGCTTACTCAACGAACTAGTGAGGAAGCATCATTGTTAAGTCGCATGGCAAGTCAGCTTAGAGACGTGAGGGCTAGGCTTAGAAAGGCCAATATAGGTTACACCAAGCACTATAACCAGCGTCATACGCCTTTCACACTAAAGGAAGGTAATTTGGTGTTAGTCCGAGCCTCTCGTTTGCAGAACTACAAGGGCAGAACAGGAAAGAAATTATACAATAAATTCCTGGGACCGTTCAAAATTCTTAAGGTCTACAACAAGGTAACTGCCAAACTTCAAATTCCAAGGTCAGTCTACCGGGGCAATGTGACGTTCCACTGTACCTTCCTAAAGCCCTACAAGCAACGAAAAAAGAGAAAAAGAAAGCCAAGACCCATCGCAGATCAACGCTTTTCCGATGTCTACAAAGTAGAAAAACTTCTGGATGTCAAGGGAAAAGTGCCGTTTCGGAAATTCCTGGTTAAATGGACAGGATACTCAAAGCCAACTTGGGAGCCGGAAGCGAATCTGCATCGTTGCCGAGGCTTAATTGCGAATATGTTCGCAGAGAGGCGAAAACGTCCGCAATCTACGTCATCGCAGTATCTGGCAGTAGTTCGTCGCAGGATCACCCTGGTTCTCTGCGATCGCCAGGCGGGAGTGTGTTACAGTGGAAAAAACCTCGCTGTAACAAAACACGTGTCTTCTGGCGGAGAAAGCTTCCAAAGAGTCAACACGGCGAGAGCGGACCGGGAGATTCGATTGTGGACACGAGGAGAGGCGACAGGGGACAAGACGAAAGGAAAGGGGAGCGAGTTCCGAAGTCGTCGAGGTCGGATGGAAATTCCTCGCCGAAGGAGGAGCAGCGGAGACGACAGGTTTTCAGCCAAGGAGAAATTAATGCCAGCCGTGGAGGCATTAATGTTCCCGAGCGAGGGGACATTTTGCTGAAATATAAAGAGGTGTCGTCGGCTTATCGTCGGGGAAAGCAAACCGTTCCCGTGGCGAAGGTGAGTTCGTCCGCCGGTATAATTTTCGAGACGTCGGACAACGCAGCGAGCGTCGCCCGGATTCCGGAGACCAAATTCACGCCCGTCAACCTGTTGAGCCTGATGAGTTTTGAAATCGAAATGTGGCACGAGAGCCGAGAGAACGAGAAAAACGCAACCATCGTGTGCTGCGAGCGGGTCCATCTTCTCGGCGTTCTCCCCCTGGGTTTGATGGCGTTCGTCCAAGATGGCATCGGCAGAGTGGTGGCTCGTCTGTAAATAGTGCTGTGTAGTTTTGCAACACGGCTACGGTCATTAAAAATTAGTGAGTACTGAATTCTCATTTATTTTGCAGAAAATTTGATTTTAAGAAGGGCATTTGAGTGCCGTCTAAAGTAAAATGAAGGCTTACCATTCATGTAGCCAATAGGCCGTAATTTATCGTGGTTGTCACCCTATCTTTGTTGTTACACAAATGTTAAGCCATAGTTCGGTAAATCTTAGTGTGTGTCCATTTAATTATTTCGTTAATTGCTACGAATAATTCTGGTATTCTTTTTACGAAGGAGGTTGGTGTGCCTATTTTGTGCCTGCTGCTTTAAGCTTTGTATTTAATAAAAGTTATTTCCTCCTTTTGCAGGCTTGGAACTAAATTCTTTACAATTAGTGACTGATGTGTCAACGCTAATTTAAGACTGATATTTGTGCCTTAAGACTTTATCTTCCACACCGGACGTTATCTGTTAGATTTTTATTTTTGTGAATTGAGTTAGGCATAAGGTTAGCCTGTTAATTTATTTTTGTGTTCTACTTCGTTAGAATTTTACATTGCAAGTGATTTTATGGATAATGAATTATGTTTACCACGTTTGTCTATTTTAAGAGGGGTTAATCTATCTTTGCATTCATTATGTGACTGATTTTGATATATTAAGAAATTAGCCTCCGTTGAAATATTTTTGGGAGCTATTACGTTAATTTCTTTGTTTGAAATTTTTGCACTGCTTGTTAGCAGTAAGATCAAGTTGGTCCTAGTTAATGCCATAATACTTTTACAATTACCAAGTTGTGTTCTTGTATTGTGCTATCTTTAATTCATCACCTTTTTACATCATTGTTTATTATTTATTTGTTGTTTTAATTCTTGCCATTAAGATTTTGGTATAATAAAGCTTTTCAGTACGTACTTAAAACGTAGTGCTTTGGCTTAGTGTCCCGTTATTGTGTTAAAAACTTAGCAAATCTTCCACTGCGCTATTTGGCACGTGAAATACCCGCTCCGGTTTCTACATCTTCTTGATGTATACCCACTCTGCTATTCTATTGACTATCTCTCCGCATTTACCGCCCTACGAGAAAAGGCCTCATAAGGGATAAGCAACTGGGCTTTATGCTTCTCGCTTCACATTTAATACCGCACATTTTTTTGGTTCTTCGAGCCGGATACCCACTTTATCCGCACTGGATCCCCGCTTCGCCCACATTTTTTGGTTCGTCCAAGCCGGATCGCCCGCTTCACCCATATCAGATTTCTTATTTCACCCACTTTGTGATACGGTTATTTCGTCCACCTTGCGAACCGCATTGCCCGCTTTACTCGTTTTTACTACTGGCCATTATGGAAATGACTCTCACTGAAACGAAGAAAACTATCGCTATGCTCATGCATGAACTGCAAGAAGTTAACGATGTAGCATATGATATTCTATGCGCTACTACACAAATAGAAGCTCAACAGCAGAAGAACTTTTTTGCTGCAGCAGCAACTATCAGAGAGCTACAAGGTAAAATTGATAGCTTATTATATACTCGCAACCTCCTAGAGCTATCAGCAAACGAGGATTTCATTTCTGACTACTCAGAGCTGTTAATTATACACGAACAAGTTGGACGCATTCTACGAGTCCAGTCTCGCCTCATCGCTCTAAATGCGCAACAGATCCCGCGTCCTTTAGTGCTAAACCCACTGCAATCGCAGATGCAAGCCCGCCAGTGTCCACTGCAATCGCA
>JAHWFO010083058.1:2969181-3014864 GCA_023313115.1 Rhysida immarginata | reverse complement strand
ATTCTCCTCTTGGTTAAATGCGTCACGTCGTATGTCTGAATTTGGTGAAGTTTGCTGCGAACCGATTGCCTTTCTCCATCCAGGTTAGTTTCTGTTTGCGAATTATTCCTGCCTGACTGTTATTTTTCGGAGTAGAACTCGTTTTAGCCTATCGCCACGACGATGTGATTTCCTAGTTCCAGAAATTCCGCTTACTTATCGGAGTTTGTTCTTTCTGTTTACCATCGCTTGATTGTCCTCAGTTGACAATTCCCTTCCCCAGCTGTGCCTCTACGTTTCCTCATGACAAACTCATGTGGTTAAAAAAAGCATCAAGTGATAAAAAGAACTTTGACTTTCGAGTGAACTTGTGTTTATTATATTTACTTTTCAAGAGGGGTCGTTATGAAAAACGCTTCACCACCCTCCTTCCCTTTTCTTTATCTTGACCTGTTTAGAGTTTTTTTTATTACCCTGTGAATTTCTTTTTCTTTTTTTTTCAGAATCACGTAGCCTCTATGTGCCTTCCACTCGTCTCTGGCTCCTACATCAAGTGCCTTCGTCCTGTGTTTTTTCCATCAAGTATTTGGTGTGCTTTGTTTAGTCATTAATATGTTCTATTCCTCTTTGTTGCCTGTTTAGTGTCTCCTTCCGTTATCCCTACCACGTTTTGCGTCACGTGTTTGTCGGGTTTAGTTTTTTCGTTTTATTTATTTTTAGTGCTTACCTCTGTCTTGGTTCTTTAATCTACTTATTTTTTTTATTGTTTTGCCCAGCTCTAATAATTTTTTATTTTTTTATTTTTTATTTTTTTTTCTTCTCTTTTCCCCCTTTCTTTCTCTAACAGGCCAATTTTGCTACATGTATTTCAGTAATCTGTTGGATCACAAAAAAGAGTCGCGTTTTGTTGTTCCCTTGTAATCAACCAGCCAGCTTTAGGAAGAGTCAGCTTTTTAAACAAAAAAAAGGAAACGATCTGTATTATCATCTGTCCAGCACTTTAATTTTTTTTGTATTACTCATTAATTCTGTTGTGTAGTAATTTTTCCTTTTCTTTTTTAATCCTGAAATCATTATTCTCTTTCTGATTTTTTTTTCCTCTCAAACATGAACAATCTCTTCGCCTTTTGAATTCCCGCCTCAACAGCTTAATTCACGTCTACGTTCGGTTCATCCAGCTACCATCTACTAGGGAGTTCTGCTCTTCAACTGGCTCTCAGATTCATTCGGTTCGCTCTTACGTCAGATCCCCGCTCATCTGGTGTCCGAGCAATATCCCTTTCAGAATTGTTCCGAATCTTGTTGTAGTTGTTTCATTGGCATAAATTTCAGATTGATCTTTTTTTACTTCATTGTAATAAAGAATTTATTTGTTTGGAATGGTTTACTTGCCTGATTTAAAATTCTTATGTTTAATGGGTGTAAACATTACTCTTGAAATTATTTGCCTATAGGCGAATTAATTTATCTCCCTTGAGGTTAGAAGAATTTTCTATTCTCAACGACCACTTTTCGGGACTGCTGGCGTCAGGTTAACTAACGGTAGCTACCTGCTTTTACCTATTGAGAGGGGTTCGTTGTTCTGTATTTTTCTAGGTTTGGGTTCCCGGGATTCTAAACTTTTTAGGGGTTTTGCTGGGTGTGTTGGGAACTGAAAATATATATACAAGCAGAGGTACCCAGCGTTGCCCGGGTTAATTACACTTGTAGGTTAAGAGAACAACCTCAAAAAATTAAATTATAACTCCCAATTGGTTGAATAATAACTCAATAAATATAACATAGAGCAAAGGGCCTATCCATTGTATGAAAAATAAGAAAAACTGGAATTCTAGGTGATGTAGAAGCTCTTGCTCTATTCAAAACTCCCGATGATCAGATATTTCAATGCCCGTATAGCCTTTTCTATTTTAGCTGCACAGTGTCTCTGACCAATACACGTTTTTTCTCTTTCATTTCCATGCTCATAAATTTTTGTCAGTCGTGTGGACGTTTGATAGGTAGCTCAAGGGAGACACGCGTGACTCCTTTGCTTCATCAATAGATGCTGCCTTACTATTCTGTCATTGCATCATCATTAATAATTCTTGCAAACGAACGTTCAATCATCATATTTTCAACAACTCAGTTTCCAACATAAACACATTCCCACAGAATTTATCAAAATGTATTTTTATGAAATGTTTGGGTCTGATGTGCTACCAAATATGCTAGGTAATAAACCCAGGCGTGGCTCTAGGCTGTTTTTATAATTAAATTTTGCAATATCTTAAAAATAAACTCATGTAAACGCTTAGAATTAATACAATAAAAATTCATAATGAAAATTCGGAAAAAAATTTTTAAAATGCTCACAATGGATGGACCTCTCTATGCATGTTGCTGCTAGCCTAAATGATTTCTTAGTCACGTAATCTTACTTTAGATGTTCCCCTTGATGTTGCTGCAATTCCCACTCTCGATGTCTTGAAGCAAAACCTGGCTATTCATCTCTTTGTAAGTCTAGTGGTCACCGATTCTTCTATTGACATGCTTACCATTTGCTCAATACAGCACAGAGCTAAAGGACTACTTCCTCTGTCGTATTTCCATTCTTTCTCAATAGTCTGCTAACTCTGCATTATCTCCAGTAACTGATCATTTCTAAAGATCTTCAAGAAATAGTTAAGTTCTAAGAACTCTCATTTCTAAGAAAAGCCTGAAAAATAGGAATTCTATGTACTGTTACAAATTGAACCTTATCTATATTGCACAAACTTTACCTTTCATTGTTGGTCATGAGATATATATTGTTGTTCCGTGCAGAGTGTTTGTGAATTGCATGTTGATAACATTGTTAAGTATTGTTGCACAAACTATGCCTTGCATTGTTGGTCATGAGATATTATTCATTAATATGCCTTGCTCTAACCATAAATATCGATTCTTTATCAATAATTATTATTCCTTCGAAATCTGAGGTAGACAGTGACCTTTCTCATGCTTTGGAGGTCAAGTATGCAAAATTTCATTAAGATCGGAATAAAACTATAGATTTGCATAAGAAACAAACAAACCCACAAACAAACATCCTTCTTTATATATATAGAAGACTAGCAGAGGACCCGACGTTGCCCGGGATAATTACGCTTGTTGGTAAACAGAACAAGCTCAAAAAGCTACATTAAACCTCCAAATAATAACTCAATCACTACAATATAGAACGAAGGGACTATACACTCGAAGACAGGAATTTACCTCTTCACTGAAAAAATCCATTCTAGGTGATATACCGGGACTTGATTTACCATAAAAAAAATTTTTAAAGGCTCACACTAGATGGACCTCTCCAAGGATGCCTTCTAGTCTAAATAATGTTTTACTCACGTAATCTTACTTTAGATGTCCACTTGATGATGTTGCAATTTCCTTTCCTCTTTCGATGTCTTCAATCAAAAATTGGCCATTCATCACTTTGTGTAGTCTAGCGGTCGCCGATTCTTCTATTTACTTGCTTACCATTTGCTCAATACAGCACGGAGCTAAAGGAGTGCTTCCTCTATTGTCTTTCACTCTTTCTCAATAGTCTGCTAACTCATTATCTCCAGTTACTGATCATTTTTAAAGATTTTCAAGAAATTGTTAAGTACTAAGAATTCTCTTTTCTAAGAAAAGCCTGAATAACAGGAATTATATGCATTGAATTCTATATTGGACAAACTTTGCCTTGCATTGTTGGTCATGAGACATATATTGTTGATCCTTGCATAGTGTTGGTGCATTGCGTGTTGACACCATTGTTGTTACCTATTGTTGCACAAACTTTTATTTGCATTGTTGGTCATGAGATTAATATTGTTGGTCCGTGCAGAGTGTTTGTGAATTACGTGTTGATACTTATTGTTGCAAAAACTTTGTCTTGCATTGTTGGTCATGAGATATTTTTCATTAATATGGCCTGCCATAACTATGAATATCGATTTTTTTTATCAATAACTAGAAGAGGTAGCCGGCGTTGCCCGGGATAATTACACTTGCACAAACTTTTCCTTTCATTGTTAGTCATGAGATATTGATTGTTGATCCCTGCCTTGTGTTGGTGCATTGCATGTTGATACCATTGTTGATACCTATTGTTGTACAATTTTTGCCTTGCATTGTTGGTCATGAGATATTTCTCATTAATATGCCTTGCCATAACCATGAATATCGATTTTTTATCGATATTTATTATTTTTCCGAAATCTGAGGTATACAGTGATCTTCTTCATGTGTTGAAGGTCATGTATGCGAAATTTTATCAAGATCGGAATAAAACTGTAGATTTGTATAAAAAACGTACAGACAGACCCACCCACCCACAAACATCCTTCTTTATATATATAGATAGATGCTAGCAGAGGACCCGGCGTTGCCCGGGATAATTAAGTACTAAGAATTCTCTTTTCTAAGAAAAGCCTGAATAACAGGAATTCTATGCATTGAATCTATATTGCACAAACTTTGCCTTGCATTGTTGGTCATGAGACATATATTTTTGATCCTTCCATAGTGTTGGTGCATTGCATGTTGACACCATTGTTGATACCTATTGTTGCACAAACTTTTATTTGCATTGTTAGTCATGAGATATATATTGTTGGTCCGTGCAGAGTGTTTGTGATTTGCGTGTGTTACCATTGTTGATACTTATTGTTGCAAAAACTTTGTCTTGCATTGTTGGTCATTAGATATTTCTCGTTAATATGCCCTGCCATAATCATGAATATCGATTTTTTATCAACAATTATTATTTTTTCGAAAAATGAGGTAGACATTGACCTTCCTTATGCTTTGAAGGTCATGTATGCGAAATTTTATCAAGATCGGAATAAAACTGTAGATGTGTATAAAAAACAAACAAACAAACCTACAAACATACCCACAAACAAACAAGCGTCCTTCTTAATATATATAGATAGACTAGCAAAGGTACCCGGCGTTGCCCGGGATAATTACTTGGACGCAAACAGAACAATCTCAAAAAATTAAATTAAATTTTGCAATATCTTAAAAATAAACACATGAAAATGCTTAGAATTAATACAGTAAAAAATCTTAATGAAAATTCGAAAAAAAACTTTTTAAAGGCTCACAATGGCTGGACCTCCAAGGATGCCACTGCTATTTTAAATAATTTCTTACTCATGTAATCTTACCTCAGATGTATACTTAGTGTTGTTGCAATTTCCACTCTTCTCTCGATGTGTTGAAGCAAAATTTGGCCATTCATCACTTTGTGCAGTCTAGCGGTCGCGGATTCTTCTATTTACTTGCTTCCCATTTGCTCAATACATCACGGAGCTAAAGGAGTGCTTCCTCTCTCGTCTTTCCACTCTTTCTCAATAGTCTGCTAACTCTCCATTGTCTCCATTTACTGATCATTTTTAAAGATTTTCAAGAAATTGTTAAGTACTAAGAACTCTCTTTTCTAAGAAAAGCCTGAATAACAGGAGTTCTATGCATTGTTACAAATTGAAACTTATTCATATTGCATTGTTATAATTCTTGGAAAGGACTGCTTTATCATTGCATCATCATTTTGAGCTCATTGTTATTGGTGAATTGCGTGTTGAAACCATTGTTGATACCTATTGTTGCACAAACTTTTATTTGCATTGTTGGTCATGAGATATATATTGTTGGTCCGTGCAGAGTGTTTGTGAATTGCGTGTTGATACCATTGTTGCAAAAACTTTGTCTTGCATTGTTGGTCATGCGATATTTCTCATTAATATGCCCTGCTATAACCATGACTATCGATTTTTTTATCAATAATTATTATTTTTTCGAAATCTGAAGTAGACAGTGACCTTCCTCATGCTTTGAAGGTCATGTATGCGAAATTTCATCAAGATCGGAATAAAACTGTAGATTTGTATAAAAAACAGACCCACAGACCCACAGACGCACAGACCCACAAACATCCTTCTTTATATATATAGATAGATGTCCTAATTGTCCTAAAATTATAGAGGACATTTACGAAATAAATCCTGCACAAAAAGTTTTCAAACATCAGTATTATTTTAAAAGTTATTTAATTGTAAAAATTAACGCCTACTTAAGCACACTTTACCGTCTGACGTCAAATCGAATAAATCGCTATCGCTCACGCAGATTAGTATTAATCAGTTTCTTTTCCACGCTATATATCGCCTCGTTCTGCCTAATTTTTACCATTTTTTTGCAGCAATAGTAAGAGCAAGAACTGCCAGGTGTACTTAATCAGAAGACAGACGCAAGCACGCATACTTTAGTGCCTACTGTACCCTGTTGTGTGCCTTTATGTTAATTGATATGTGTATATTTTAAGAATACCAAAGGAAAAGTCATCGCAATCCTTCTTGCTTAGACAGTGGATGAAAGCACTAAAAATCGAGGGAAACGTTTTTACAACTGATGGAAAAGTGATATTTTGTCACGTCTTTCACAAACAGGTCAGTTCAAAGTTTAATTCATTCAAACAATTTTTTTTTGTATTTTAAGGAATACAAAATTCTTTTACTAATCTTTTATGTGGAGTCAAGCTTAAGAAAATCGAATCTTCTATCAAAATTCTAAAATTACGAAAAAAATTTTTTTATCATTTTTAACATTTGTACTATCGATCTGCGTAATTTTTTATTTTCAATTTTACAATAGTTGTAGACAAAATAGTTTTTCAAACCTCCTACTTCAAATTTCAATCCATAAACATGTATTATCTGTAGGCCCAATTGTCTGCTATGATGCAAATTACGGACATTTGCCCTACTGGATATTTGCCTCAGACTGTTTATACTGCTTCAGTATCCTTGTTGAACTTGTTTGGAATAAAATTTTGCTTTCTTTTGCAACGAAAACAGCCCACTGAGATTCTTGCTTTAAGATCTTTTTTCATGAAGGTCAGAAGGGGAAGGAAGCTGGTCGCAAGATTAGCACCTAAAGAAGAAATCTCTCTATATATATAACTAGCAGAGGACCCGGCGTTGCTTGGAAAAATTATACTTGCAGGTAAGCAGAACAATCTCAAGAAGTTAAATTATAACTCCAAATTGACTAAATAATAACCCAATCAATACTACACGGAGCGAAGGGAATATGTCACGGTATTTTGGAGAAACTTCTAGGAATAAAAAGAATTCCACGACAAGAATTATTATTATTAGCAACTGGAAAGTGAAAGAGAAAGAGCTCACCTCGGGAAACGTGAATGGAACGCTCGGGAGAGTCGCGAGATGTGCGAGACCGAACCACGAGAAGAGAAGGGGAGCGCGAGGAGTGACAGAAGGAAATTTGCTACCAATGAGAGAGGATGAACTGGCGAGCGCATCTGGCGTGAATTCAAGAAGGCGTAACTGCAAAAGGCATTTGAGTACTAAAGATGCATGGTCAGCGATTGTATTGGAAAATAGTAGCAGCACCGACGAGCAGAACTATTCTGAAATTAATCAAGAAAATAATGATATGTGCTTTCTTCATTTAAGTGAATGCCACATAAGAGGCTACGAGCGAAGGAAGGCTTCAGGCAGCCCCGTCCATACTCAGTAGTGATACAGGAGTTTGTGAAGATCGCATATGCAGGTAATGTGGTTTTATCTTTTAGTAACCTACGTATAAATAGAATTTCCGCGCTCTGTTTCTCCCTCTCAAAATTACATGGTGCTGACTAGAGAACACTCGTGACAGTCGGGAAATTTTCACAGAGTTGAAAATTTTGAAATACATTGCGACCGCCTACGGAGTGTTTCTTGGCTTATTGTGAAACAGGCATCGGAGGATTTCTGGCGTCAGCCTGAAGGGAAAGAAAAAAAAAACATTTACCAAGGAAAGTGTTATGTGTTCCTCTACATGTTTTTTTTTGTTGGATATTTGCTACAACCATAATCAGGACAAATTGCATAATGGGTTAGCCCATAGTGAATAAAGGTATTGCAGGGAATCATTTAAAGGATATTTATAGCACTTGCGCTAGATTGGAGCATTTAGAATTTCTTGGTTACAATGATCTTTGAATATGAATCTGGAATGATTTGGAATTCCTTATTGTTAACCAGTACTGGAGACCTATTGCTTAATTGAGGGTCATTGTTCAAGGATAGAGTATTATCATTAAAATTATTTATATACTAAGAAGAGGATATATCTTTCTTAAGTGTTGATTAATCTAAAGAGCGCCCTAATTGCTTATTGTGAGGCACATATGTATTTACGATTAAAGCAGCCAGCTCGTAAATCAATGGAATCATCATTTATTTATTAGTACTTTAAAATTTGGTGTACTAGAATACATATGATGCGCTTTTAAGCTTACACGTTAGTAGATAAGGACTCGATCGGGTCGCATATTAATGAGGTGGGCGTGGCCAAATTCAGCCAATCAGCATGCATTATTCGCGTCACGTGACCACCCACCTCCTCCACCCCCTTCCTGACATCACAGGCGGCCTGTTTGCACGAGGCCTAATAGCGGTGTACAGCAACGTCAGTCGCTACTTTCGACACGCAGGCTAATTAAAGATAAAAATCTATGTAAATGACAATTCAGGGTATTTGAAATACGTTTGTTTGTGCTGCATTGACGTTTTCACATTGCTATCAGAGTTTTTTCATCTAATTAAGATCTGTCATATTAACAAAAAAAAACGTACGTACTTGTTATCACACAGTTCGGCAGGCTAGGCTTAGAGTGTTCGCGTACAGTACCGTTTGACACTACGGTCAGTGTTCAAGCTATTCCAGACTAAAATTCCTTGCATTTTCTAGCACAGGTATGTGATATACGTTTTGCTTATTCGTTCCGCCATTCGTTTCGTGCTTTTTCATACGAAGCCTGGCGTATCCGAGCCATGAACAGCGGCAACAACAGCTGTAATCAAGGCTCGTGCTAATCTAAGCTAAAAATCCTTGTTTCGTCCGTAGGGTTGCAGCATTTTGCTAATGTAAAATGCAGTGTTTCAATTTTAATACAATTGCATTGTTGTGTCACATGTGCGGTAGGACTTATTCTTTTCTTAGTTCTCACGGTCATTCGTTATCTTGGAAAATTTATCTCCTCATTTCCATATCTCTGTTTTTTCTGTTTTGCATTGATTTCTTATAAAAAATAATTACTAATAATATTGATGATGATGATGAAAAGTTTACAGGTTTTCAGTTTTTAGTTACTATTTACTAATTGCTTTTTATTCCCTATAATTTTAACTGACGTACTAAAAAAAAAATAAAATAAAATAAAATAAAATAAAACAAAATTCAGACTTTACTATTAATGTATTTAGGCTCGTGCAAATGTTATATTTTCTAAGTTAATCTGCATTACATAATAAACGCGTAAGTGCAAATTTCGCTTTTAAGGTATATTACTAAGTTCACATTTTGAGGGGCATAGGTCAATATTGTTACTTATTAAAGCAGGCTTCATCACTCTTTTTCTATTGTTTGGTTATTTTGGGCTGTTTTGTTAGAAGGCAAGAACAGCGAAATTGTAAAATAGGTGAGAGTTTGAGGTCTTCTCTTTCCTCGTTTGGTTTTAGCTGCTCGTAGGTCTATTGTATAAGCAAGTCGCTCAGTCGCTTACACATTCCTCCTCCTAATTTCTGCCCGCACTTGGCGTGGCAAACGCATTGTGAACCAACTCAAACAATGCCAGCATGCAGCTGTGAACTCCGAAGGTTGCTTTTAGCAACACACTGCTCTGTTGACTAAGAAGGGCTAATGTAATGATAGGCTCACTGTTATCTGTCTACTGGTGCTATCTACCCATCGGTGACCCCTATCTGACTAGATGCAGGTGCATTCGTTTTGGGCCCTGTTACTCTTTCGACTGAAATTTTGTTTTAATCAAATTTTTTCGTTCTCTTTAACATCAATTTACTGTTTGTTATTCTTTCAATTCTGCGTGAGTCTGTTTGAAAAAAGAAAAATTGTCTTTCAAGGGTTCCTTTGTAACCCTAAGCCGCTGATTTAGAGGGTTGGCATCGCATATATTTTATAAACACTGTTTCTCACTATGTATGTTTAATTTTCTTCTACTCTCTGTGATTTTGGTGCTCTGATTGTTCAGTTTGTTGTTTGTATTTTAAATAATTTTATCTCGCTCACTCAATGTTTACTCTTTTAAGGGCGTACAGGGATAGTGTATTATAGGTATCATTCTATACATGCTTTAAGTTGAATTTAGGTTAAAATATCACTTCGACATTTTACTGTTACTTGACTGTCTGCTCCACACAGTCCTGTGGGTAGAACATCAGGTTATCATTCACTGGTTGAGTGATGGTCTGATGTGACTGTAGGGCCCACATTTTATTCAGTCAATCCCCGTTTTTAACCTGTTAGACACTTAGTGTTAAAGTCAAAACTCGTTTTCCTTTTTCTTTTACCGGAGTTTTTTACAATTTTTGACGTCATTAAAAGTTGTTTACGACTTTTGGTTCCAGACTGATCTACGTTTGACAGGCATGAAATATGTTTGTTTGTGGTTCATATGACTTGCCCCACCTTTAGTTTCACTGATTTTTCATCGCATTAAAGTGTTTCTTTTTCGAGAAATGAGTACGCAAGTTCAAGTATTAAATATACCACGATGGAGGCCATCTAAGCCAGCATCTGAAACGATAAATGTTCGCGCTAAAAAGGCACGGCGTCTTTCTTTCAGGTTCACACGAGTTGCACTGCTAGTTTCACCTCATTAACATGTTGCCTTTTATGTAAAATGCGTACGCAACGGTGACCCCGTATCACACGTATAACATTGACCGTGTTAGGTGTCATTAAGTCAGCAGTTGTTACGTTAAGCGTACGTGCTAGCAGCACTAAAAAGGTATTTGCGTTTTTCTCTCAGGGTACATGAAATACGTTGCTTTGTACAGCAGTGAAGTTTGCCTATTAGTTTCACAGCTTTTTTATCTCATTAATGTGTTTCCTTTTTGATAAATATGCGTATGCAATGATTACCTCGTAACTCAAGTATAACATTGACCGCGTTAGATGTCACCAAGTCGGCTGTTGTTATGCTTATCGTACGTGTTAGCCTCACTAAAAAGCCAACGCGTTTTTCAAACGTGGGTACATGAAATGCATTGCTTTGTAATCCATTGAAATTTCCCTATTAGTTTCAAGGGTTTGTTTTTTGTATTTTTTACCTCTTTGAATGGTTTATTCCAGACAACTGAGTAGTCAAAAACTTCTTCATGGTGACACGAGTTAACGGCATTATTATTATAAATCTTATCTTCAACAGTCATTGCAACACTAAAGTTTTAAATTTGTTTCACACTTTCATTCTCCAATTCACCTTCAGTCACACAAATTCATTAATGGTGCGTGAACTACAATCAATCAATTTACACGTACTAATATTAATTTTTGACGAACTGAATTTGTACTGATTTTGCACTCGTGCATATACTGAATTTTTCAGCCAAAATTTCATTCATTAAGTCACAGTGTTCTAAAAAATTAAAGTTTCGCACGGTTGGTTGGCTGGTTGGTTGGTTGGTTGGTTGATTGGTTAGTTGATTGATTAGTTTGTTATCTAAAGTTTGAAAACATTACATGCAATTCACTAAATTACCAAACACTGTCACACATTACTGTTATGGTGTTGCACGGTTGTAATTCTGCAACCAAGTGTGAATCTATTCACGACGGGATGGTAGTTTTCACTTTGCTACAATCTCTCTAATCCGGCCGCGTTATGATGTAGTCAAGTGTGCGTGTATGTGACAAGGTAAATATCTTGTTTTGACAGTCACTATGTCTCCAAAGTCAAACGGCTCAACATTTTTTTTTTACACAATAGCATAATTAAGGTTTAACATCCACTATGTCAGTGACACAGTTGAAAAACATGATTTCGTTCACAACACCAAACACTAGTGTATGGACAGTAAGAAATACGACAGGTTTTCATTTTATGATACATTTCACAATTAAAAATACAAACAAAAAAGGTCCTTTTAATGGGCACACAAAATACTAGCTTCTATGGTCTATATCTTTAGTACAAACTATTCTTAGGGCCATCATCTTGTGCAATTTTCGCACAAACTCAGGTTTCATACGTTCAAATACGGGTGCAATTGTTCAGGCGTAGTGAAGGTTTGAAATGTGATACAGGAAATCCATCCTGAAGTTTATCTAACTTTAATACGCTAAACTCGTTAGCAACAATTCAAATCTGACCATGATCCAATTGAGATTAAGAGTTTCAATAGTTTAAAAGTTGCAAATTCAATCACTCATCCAAACACCAAACAAACAAATTCAACAGGCAGCACTTTTATAGACACATCAAAGTACTTGCGATATTCACGACATTGTCCAAGTCATTTTTTATCAACTGTAAGGATCAGAACTCAACAGTCATAAATTATTTCTAAGGGATAAGGTGCTAACATTTGACACACTGTGTAACAGCTCACAACGATAATAAAAAATAATTATAATATTCAACAACTCATCTGAACGCAGCAATAGTAACTTTGTTGTGGTATATAAGATCTGTAGTGACTGGTAAAGGGACAGCGATACAACGTGACCTGTGTGCCAAAACAGAGGTTCAGGTGTAATTCTGTGAAAACAAATACTAGCTGAAATGTAAATCTGCGAATAAAATTTCATGTCTGTGTCCAGACAAAGAAAATTTTTGCAAGAGTTTACAAAACCTATGTTGAATGTTGAATGATGCAAATTTCTTTTAGTAGGACCTTTATCTTATCTTATCTTGTAAGTGGGCTGTCAGTCAACAGCCTTTGAGGCAGTTGACCGCAAAGGCACTGATTCCTCTAAGGAATATTGCGCCAAACCCAAAGTAGAACTAAGATCACCTAAAGGTAGCCGGACAGACTTAAAAAGCGAGTCAGGCTACCCACGGGGTCTAAGTGGATATCTTCAAGAAGGGTAAAACCAACCGTGAAGTGACGAAGATGTGTCAGAGCGACACAATCAAAAAGAATGTGGTAGGCTGTTTCATCTGCCAAACCACATTTCGAACATAGTGGTTCTTCCCGAAGGATTCCTATTCTATGTAGATGTTTACGGAGTAGATCATGACCTGTAAGAAAGCCAATGATGATCCGTATTTTGTTTCTTTTGAGTTGTAGAATGCCTGACGTTAGACTAAGAGAGGATCTCTTAATCATGAGTCTGGCATGTGTTTGATCAGTGGTGTGATCCCACCTATCCATCATTACTTGATGAGAGATGATATTTATCTCTCTAACTGCAGTTTGTTTAGAAATACCGCAGAAAGGTTCAGGGCCAGTAAAAGTAAACTTGGCACCCTGTTTGGCTAGAGTATCAGCCACTTCATTACCAACAACACCTTTGTGTCCAGGAACCCATCTCAAGGTAACACTGTTGTGTGAAGAAAGGTCCTGTAGGAGTTGTCGACATTCCAATATAAGTTTGGAATTAACCCTGTAGGACTTGATAGCCTTAAGGGCCGCTTGACTGTCGCTAAGTATAAAAATACGGCGATGTACATAGAGTTTATTCATGCACATCTGCAGACAGTAAATAATGGCCAGTAATTCAGCCTGAAAGACAGTTACCCAAGAACCCAATCGACGAAAACGGAGGGTTTTGGGACTGCCACAATAAACGCCCAGGCCCGAAAGGCCATGATGACGAGAGCCGTCAGTATACCAAATAATGGCACCCTTGGGAAATTGCAAAGACCCATCTGGCTCTACCACGGGGTCAATGATGACCTCGCTCGAGGGCTCAGGAAGGGCCTGAGTAATTGCAATATCAGAAGGCATCTGAAGAATGTGACTGGTAAAAAGCTGGCTAATGAAGGTGTGAGACTTCGCCCCAGGGAAGTCCACCCATAGTCCTTGATTACTCAGTCTGTAAGAACTTTTCCTGGCTACACTTTTGATAAAAATATCAAGTGGAGTCAGAGATAAAATAATTTCTAAAGCCTTAGTTGGCGTAGTAGAAACAGCACCCGTTATACTCAAACACGCCAGTCTTTGAAGAGAGGCCTGTTTGGTTCTAACGGTCAGTTGTTCAGACTTACGCCACCAAATTAGTGCGCAATATGTCAGAATAGGTCTGATCGCCGTGACGTAAAGCCAGTAAGTCAACTTGGGAGTAAGACCCCATGATTTACCAAGGGCTCGACGACAGCGGTAAAGTCCAACTTTAACCTGATTAATTTTATAATCCAGATGTTGGTTCCAAGTCAACTTACTATCGAGGATAACCCCTAGGTATTTGACTTCATTTCTAACAATGATTTTCTCACCAAACAAAGTTGGTATGAGATCATTGGAAATGGTTTCTCTACGACCTGTAAAAGGAACTAGAGTAGTCTTTGAGGGATTAACTCTTAAATTCCGCTCAGAACACCATGATTGAACTTTGTACAAAGCCATTTGTACAAGATCTAAAATGGTGCGTTTGTCGATTCCAGAGACGTAGATGAGAATATCATCCGCGTAACCCTGGGCATAAATACCTTGATTGTTAAGGAAGGAAATGAGGTCATCCACAACCAGGTTCCAGAGCAGGGGGGAAAGAATGCCACCCTGCGGACAGCCCCTGGAGGGACGAGCAACAATTCCCTCCCCCAACAAATCAGATTTAATAACTCTATCCGCTAAGAGGACCTGAATCCAATTAAGGATTAGTGGAGAAATTGCTTTGGCAGTTAAAGCTTTAGCAATGGAGTCGTAGGAAGTGTTGTCAAACGCTCCCTCAATATCGAGAAATACAGCTAGAGCAAATTCTTTATACTCCAGAGTTTTCTCGATCCTTACCACTAAGTGGTGTAAAGCTACCTCCGTAGATTTGCCAGCCTGATAGGCAAATTGGTTAACGTGAAAGGGTCCAGAAGTCCCAAAAGCTTCACGAATTCGCCTATCAATAATCTTCTCAAGGCATTTAAGCATGAAAGAAGACAAACTGATGGGTCGATAACTTTTGGCTAGGTCGTAGCGACTCTTACCTGGTTTTGATATGAAAATCACTTTGGCCTGCCTCCAGAGATTTGGGATGTACCCTAGAGCTAAACTAGCTCTAAAGATTGAACACAGGATCGGTGAGATCACGTCCGATACCTGCTGAAGAAGTACTGGAGTGATTCCATCCAGTCCAGGTGATTTGTAGGGGTCAAAGGATTTAATGGCCCACATGACCCTACTACGGGTGATCACCTCACCAGCTGCAGCCCATCCAATCCGCGATGTCCTAACAAAGGAGTCAAGACACTCCAAGTCCGGCGGATCGATGAGCTCAGCACCTGGGAAGTGAGTCGTGATTAGAGTCTCAAGGACTTCTTTACTGTTCCTGGTGAATTCACCATTTGATTTCTTGAGAGTACCGACCATATTAGGTTTGTCGTTTCTCAAGAGTTTGTAGAGTCTAGCTCCTTCCACAGTCTTTTGGACTGATTCACAGAACTTCCTCCACGATGTACGTTTAGCAGATCGAACAGCTTTGTTGTAATCAGCGAGGGCGTTTTTATATACTAACCACTCGTTGGTCTTCTTAGCTTTCTTAAAAAGCTTCCTTATTCTTTGTCTCTGTTGAGAGAGATCATGATTCCACCAAACATTGTGGGATTTACATTTCTTCCTCAACAAGGGACAGTTGGTGTGATACGATTGTACCAAGGCCTGCTGCAGCCCATTTACGCGCAGTTCTAGGTCAACAGTATCATTAATTCTAGTTGGAAGACCGGAAATCGCAGAACGAACGTCCTCACGATACTGTAACCAATTAGTCCGTTTAGGATCTCTAAACGTTCTATCCCAGTTTATACTAGTGATAAAAAAAAATCGGATATGTTGATGATCAGCCATAGATGGTTTCTCATCTACATACCATCTTCTAATCCATTTCCTCAAGATGGAAGAGCCAAAGGTAACATCAATAACCTCCCTTCTTACCGCAGTAATGAAGGTTGGTCTATTACCCTGGTTAAATAAGTCTAAATTATTCTCTAGGATAAAATCAAAAAGGAGTTTACCTCTGAGAATGGTGTCGGTGCTACCCCACAAGGTATGATGAGCATTGGCATCACATCCGAAGATGATCGCTACCTTGTGGGAAATCGAAGTTTCCCATATCTTCATGATGTCCTCATTGATGGGAGAGGTTTCTTCATATGGAAGGTAGGCCGAGACAAATATGTCACGATCCAAACCATCCAGACGAAGAGTAATTGTCGCCACTGCTAGATCTCTTGAACATAAGTGATACATAGGAAGTGCGTTAATACTGTTTTTGATCAACAGACAAGCACGGGGAGAAGAGCAATTAAAATCATAAATTAATTTACCTCCACAGTTGGATAGACCTCTGATTCCGCCCTTATGAATCCAGGGCTCCTGAATCAGAGCGATCTGTATGTCCTCAGCTAAGAAGGTATTGCTGAGGTTGGCAGCAGCCAATTTCTTATGCTGAAGATTTGCTTGCAGGCACTTCAGCATTAGATGATGTCTTATCAGGGGGTTTCCCTAGAACTTTTGCTTGGATTTGAGACAGTCCAATGTACAAAAGCCATTTTCTGTTACTCAAAATCTTCGCATCCAGTTCTGGGATGGATAGCACCATAGTTGCACTTTGATCCTCTAGTTTGAGGTTAAGGATATTCCAATGCGTGGATGAAATATCCTTATTCTGAATGTCTATCCTTTTCAGGATATCCATACCAGAATACTTCTTGAAAATCGCTGGGAGTTTCAAGATAATCTTGGTGGTTTTGACGATTGTCTTCGCCTCACCGACCAAGAGAACCTGTCCATCCCAGGGGTTAATACGGTTGACTGTAGAGGTCAGCCAATCAACTGTGTTCTGGTCGGCGCAGAGTAAAATAATAGCTCCGGCCTCCAGACGACAGTATTTGAATTGGGGTCCAGTGCCAGAGAGCATGTCCCCCATATGGTTCATCAGCAGCTCTTGGAAGGCCTCCAACTGCTGCTCGCTGAGCTGCTTGTCTGGATAGCCTTCCAGAACTACTGCCATTTTCGTTGTTGTGAGAGCTTCACTAAAATTCCCAGGTTTGGGTTTTTTGTGAGGCTTCTTATCATCTGATGAAGGAGTGTTACCCTTAGACCTGGGTCTTTTGATCGGGGTATGCACCTCCCTAACAGGTGACAGAGGGCCGGCCTTAGGCATTGCTGCCTTAGTGCCCTCCAACTTTTTCTTCCTAGATAAACGGCGTTTAGCCGCTCTAGAAAGTGGTTTAGATAAAAATTCGCCGCTACCCTCGCCCGAGGTCTCCCGCTCTACAACAGGTGGCGCCTCAGGTTTGGGAGTGGCAAATTTGTCAATGTCAGGTGACACAACTGAGGTCATTACAACCTCAACAGTATCACCTGTAGAATCCTGTTTCCCCGCAGGGTCTCCAGGTAAGGGGGGTTTTTTATTACAATCCATAAACTGGAGTAATAAATGCAGGATAGACGGTCCGTCCCGGGAGTGCCTGCATGCCGGGACAAGGCTACATACTCCTGAGTGTCGCCAGGTAGACAGGAGGCTCCGTTAGAGACACTATAACCGAAGTGCCATCCACCCTTCAGCACAGGTCGCATAACACTTTGGGTTCGGGAGTTGGTCTGCGTCCCCTTATATAGTATTCGGGGATGTCCTAAGTAAGCAGCTCAGGATATTCGGCTATCCGCCACCTGCCGACGCACCCAGTAGCCGCTCAAGCCTTAGTAGGACCTTTAGTTCAAAATCCATAACACACAGTTTTTGTGAATGTGGAATTTCTCCATAGACGGTTTTTGCGAATACTGAACACTGAACACAGCGACCAAGAAGCTGATAACAGTAACATACAAATTTGTTAATAGGAACCCACTGCTTACACCTGTATGTATACTGCTGAAATAACAACAACAAAGAAGATAAAAAAAAACTAAGTTTCATACAAAAGGTAAAAAAGAATAGTTGAATTGAAGAATTAACAACTGTGTTCAATTAATTTCAAGAGCACAACCTTTCTAACAATGTCAGTTAATCTGCTGGTGATGAAATGTATAGGCAATGTTAGTACAAATGCATTCGCAGTCGTCGGTAAAACAGTAACAGACGTCAACTGTCATCTACGTTTTTGAACAATTACCAACGCTGAGAGTAAATGAAAACATCATAAAAATCGGAGAAACTTAAAAGAAGAAGTGTGGGTGGTTGCCTTAACCACTGCAAACCCTAAAAATAATCCGAAAACGTGTATTTGAACGTCAACTCTGCCAATGTCGCCCTTACTGGGGCCTGTTGCTGATGCGAAAACAGCACAGAAAAACAGAAAAATACGTGTGACTTGTTTAGAAGAGAAACGGAATTGTAGCATAAACATTGTGTAATTATCTTCGTTGACAAATACTCGAAGAAAAAAAGTCATTTAGCATTTGAATTTACCAAAGATAAGGAGCAAGAAACCTTGAAAGAGAGAGAGAAAGAGAGAGAGAGAGAAAGAGAGAGAGAGAGAGACAGAGAGAGAGAGAGAGATGAGGATAAGGTTAACCTTATCGAATTGAAACGGTGAGAAATGGCGCATTTTTAATGATCACAGCAAATCGTTCAGACATATATTAGTAACGAGAAGCCTGTATAACCTCAATAGTGTTGAAAAACAGGAAAATTTGTAATTTTAAACACACAATTTTAGCTTAAATTCACATAAAAGCAACAACCCAGTAAGAGGTAGGGCTTGTCGGCTAACAAAGGAACCGATGGGTAGATAGCACCAGTAGACAGATAACAGTGAACCTATCATTACATTAGCCCTTCTTAGTCAACAGAGCAGTGTTTTGCTAAAAGAAACCTTCGGAGTTCACAGCTGCACGCTGGCATTGTTTGAGTAAGTTCACAATGCGTTTGCCACGCCAAGTGTGGGCAGAAATTAGGAGGAGGAATGTGTAAGCGACTGAGCGACTTGCTTATACAATAGACCTACGAGCAGCTAAAACCAAACGAGGAAAGAGAAGACCTCAAACTCTCACCTATTTTACAATTTCGCTGTTCTTGCCTTCTAACAAAACAGCCCAAAATAACCAAACAATAGAAAAAGAGTAATGAAACCTGCTTTAATAAGTAACAATATTGACCTATACCCCTCAAAATGTGAACTTAGTAATATACCTTAAAAGCAAAATTTGCACTTACGCGTTTATTATGTAATGCAGAATAACTTAGAAAATATAACATTTGCACGAGCCTAAATACATTAAAAGTAAAGTCAGAATTTTGTTTTATTTTATTTTATTTTATTTTATTTTATTTTTATTTTATTTTTTAGTATGTCAGTTAAAATTATAGGGAATAAAAAGCAATTAGTAAATAGTAACTAAAAACTGAAAACCTGTAAACTTTTAACATCATCATCAATATTATTTATTATTATTTTTTATAAGAAATCAATGCAAAACAGAAAAAACAGATATGGAAATGTGGAGATAAATTTTCCAGGGTAACGAATGACCGCGAGAACTAAGAAATGAACAAGCCCTACTGCACATGTGAAACAATAATGCAATTGTATTAAAATTGAAAATGCTGCAACCCTACGGACGAGACAAGGATTTTTAGCTTATATTAGCATGAGCCTTGATTACAGCTGTGGATTCGCCAGGCTTCGTACGGCCTGTGGGATAAGAATTACGTACACTTTTTGTAAATAGGAAAGTTTTAATTTAGCTGGAAAAGCACGAAACGAATGGGGGAACCAATAAGCAAACCGTATATCACATACCTGTGCTAGAAAATGCAAGGAATTTTAGCCCGGAATACCTTGAACACTGACCGTAGTGGCAAACGGTGCTGTACACGAACACGCTAAGCCTAGCCCGCCGAACTGTGTGATAACAAGTACGTACTTTTTTTTTTGTTAATATGACAGATTTTAATTAAATGAAAAAACTCTGAAAGTAATGTGAAAACGTGAATGCAGCACAAACAAACGTATTTCAAATACCCTGAATTGTCAGATACATAGATTTTTAGCTTTAATTAGCCTGCGCGTCGAAAGTAGCGACTGACGTCGCTGTACACTGCTATTAGGCCTTGTACGAACACCTCGAAATCAACTGTGTGCAAATATGTTAGCGGGAGAGAATTTAATTAGGATAAAAAACAAAAACAAAACGATGAAACAGCAGGGTAACCCTAACAAAGTACAGAAAAACATCACATATATCTTGGGCTGAAGACACAGTCTTTTTAGCAAACACAAACACGTGAACAATGCAACCATGAATGAACGCTCTGAACAACAACGCCCCACCGTCTGTGGCCTAGCAGCAACCACCACCCATGCTTGAGCACACACTAGCGCTACATCTATCACCTTGCAACACATCCTAAAAGGGCAGTGAAACGAACATACACCCCCATGACAAAAAAGTAAAAATCAGTGTAATTAGACAGAAAAACAAGCCATCGAGGACACGCCCTTGCGAAAGCATGCTCGAGAAGCAGCGTGGACGTGAGTGCCTACCCTGGAATCACGATGCTCGCATACGCGAACGTCATCAACTCGTGAATTGTAGAGTGACGCAAAACGAAAGCACAGTACTCGTACAGCCTTTATTAAGTAAAAACTATAAAATTCAAACTGTAAAACAAACCAACAAGTGCGCGACTTTGAGAACTTAACGACTTGTGACAAATGATGTTAAATCATCGCATGTGACCACAGCTTTAAATTGAATACAGACTTTTTGCAGTATAAAGAGTTCGAAGCATACCACTCTCGTATCCTAATACCATAAGTGAACAGAAAAGTTGTATACTGTATGAGAGTGAGAGAGAGATAGAGGGAGAGAGAGAGAGAGAGAGAGAGAGAGAAAACAATTTTTAGAATACAATTTTAAACAACATTTTGCAAACAACAGGAGGAGGGAGAAGAGAGAGAGAGAGAGAGAGAGGGGGGGGGTGACTGAATATCGCGAGGTTGGGGAATCAAACAACGCCTTTATCAATCTCTGTGAGCCAAAGTTGTGCAAATTTGTATAGAGAGAGAGAGAGTCATGTATGCTTCAGCAACCTTGAGAAATGTGAAATTTGTATTTTTATTTAACATTTCAACCAGGTTCAACCCTGAGAAGAAAAAAACAACCCTTCATGCGAGCAAAGGCAATCAGTGAGTAAGGCAAAAATGAAAATAAAACAAATTTCAAACAGCTCAGCTTTAAAATAAGCTAAAAAGTCAGTGAATTTGACAATTTCATCAGGTTGTGTGACCTAGTTGTATTTATAAGCATGTATATGCGAATTCAGACACCTGTCAAACACTGCAACAGGCTGTGGGAGCAAACAAACAACCATTCAAACGAGACAATGGAATACAATTTTTAAAAATTAATTGAAACTTAAAAAACAAATTGAGCGCCTTGAAACAGAAGTAGTTAATTAGAAGAGAGTGTAAAGTAATACGCGAAAAATTTGGTTGTGGTAGAAACAAAATGATAATTAGTAATTAGGTAAAAACAACTTGAGGTGGCAGTATGTATAACACGCATCACTTTAGTAGGTATATATACCACACCCTGAGTAACTTAAATTGTGAGATAAAAATCACAAAAAGCCCCTTTTGCAAGGAAGCCCCAAACCCTGTGCATAACTAGGAATATGAAATTAATTTTATCATCATCAGCCTTAAGGAATCAGAACATGGTCGCAATCACGTGATTAAACAAGGAGAAAGCCGCAGTCAGATGAGTGACCACCACCAAAAATTAAGGACTATGCCAAAAACAAGGACAAACGCCCAGAACAGAGGGCCAACGTCCAAAATAACGACCAACACCCAAAAAATGAACCACACCCTGAAACAAGGACCAACACCCAAAAAAGGACCACACCCAAAAAAGGACCACACCCAAAACAAGGGCCAACACCCAAAAAAAAGGACCACCACCACCACCACCAAAAATAAGGACCACACCTGAAATGACAACATCCAAAGATTAGAAAAATGTCAGGTAAAAAATTAAGATTAAAAATTAAAATGAAAATAAATTTTAAAAAAAATCCTATCAGCTGTGACGTCACGGAAAAAAAACCCATAACGTGTCCCAAAAATGGCCACCTGTGACGTCAGGTAGGGGGTGGAGGAGGTGGGGGGTCACGTGACGCGAATACTGCACGCTGATCGGCTGAATTTGGCCACGCCCACCTCATTAATATGCGACCCGATCGAGTACTTATCTACTCACGTTTATTAACATTATTTCTTCTCTTTACTTTCCATGAGTTTCGCGGAAGGCCGAGCCGGATTCAGTATCCGTGGGTTACAACGTTGTCTTCACGAGCGGAAGGATAAGCTACAAGGAGCATCAGTCTTCTGCAGGAAGTTCGGAGCTGAGTTCTGCATCACATTTCCATACCATAGGCTGAGTTCCTGTGGTCTACAAGTATTATACGAAAGTGTCAACCTAGCAAAGCAAGCTATTGTACTCTGTATATTTATTTATTTTAATAGAATTAAAAAAATTACAGTCAGCATGTCACCCTGGCTCTAGTATGGTCAGAGACCGACTAGTAAAGATTCCGAATGAACATAATTTAAATTAACAAAAACCTAATGTAATTAACAGATTACCAAAACAAAAAATAGTAAGAAACAAAGGTGTTAGTAATAGATTAGTCAAAGCTAATTGGGTAAATTAACTGTTACTTAAGAACAGCATTAAATAAAACAAAGAATACAAAAAATTACACAATGGTATAAGAATTTTAGAAGTTATCAAAATTAAATAATAATAATTATTAACTGGAGATACGTCTCCAAGCATAGGCAATGATTTTTCAATTGAAAAATGGAAGGAAAAATTCTGCGACCCTGATTCGAACCAGGAACCTCGACTATCATTGCCGATGCCTCTACCAATTGGGCTACCGCAGACACCACGGACAGCCAAGCTGTCTCAAGGTGTCTTAAAGACAACCAAGTTGTCACGGTTGAAAGCCCAAAGGGAGATGGGAACCTGGCCCGCAGATCGAGAATTTCTCCACTCCAAACCACCCAGAAACCATCCGGGTCGCAGAATTTTTCCTTCTATTTTTCAATTGAAAAATTATTACCTATGCTTGGAGACGTATCTCCAGTTAATAATTATTATTATTTACTTGTGAGTTCATGATTTTTCTGATGGTTTGGAGTGGAGAAATTCTCGATCTGCAGGCCAGGTTCCCGTCTCTCATTGGGCTTTCAACCGTGACACTTGGTTGTCTTTAAGACACCTTGAGACAGCTTGGCTATCCGTGGTGTCTGCGATAGCCCAATTGGTAGAGGCATCGGCCATGATAGTCGAGGTTTCTGATTCGAATCCGGGTCGCAGTATTTTTCCTTCCATTTTTCAATTGAAAAATCATTATCAAAATTACTTGCTACTGAGAAATTACCTAAAACATAAGATTTTAGGTTCCGTCGAAACTTTGTAAACGATGCCTCATTACGTATTTCATGAGGCAGGGAGGCCCAAACGTCGATACCGTAATGTGAAACACAATTATTTTGATACTTTCTAAGAGATTTTGGGATGTAAATATTACCAGACTGATGAGTTGCAAAACTGTGCCTGTCTTGCACTTTAGTTAAAACAAGAGAGGAATTAACATCTAACTTTAAAAACAAAAGAGCTTGACTGCAATTTAAATAACTGAAAGATCGAAAGGATTTTAAAAGGTTTAAAGTAACAGGATAGTGAACTAGCTGTAGACACCTTTAATAGAATATGCAGGAACCATTTCTGCAGACGAAATATTCGGTTAAGATTGTATTGTGAGGTGGTTCCTTAAAACAAAATACCATAACAAAACGTTGACTGTATCAATGTGTGGTACAGTAACAAAAGAATATTATTAGGAAGATAGTGTAGCTTAGAAATCACCCCCATGTGCAGCTTGAGCTTGTTCATCATGGCCATAACATGTTTATCCCACGATAAGTCGTGCTCAAGGACTAGGCCTAAATATCTAAAGGAGTCAACCAATTCCACTGGGGATCCCATAAACGATACCATTAATCTATCGGCGACTATCCTCTTATTACGATGGATGAATAACATGAGTTTCGTTTCAGAAACATTAATTTTAATTCTATTGAATAAAGTCCATTCAGTAAGAGCATTGGAAGCAGCATCTAGCATCCTCCCAAGGCCTTCAGTAGTCTTATCGGCAGCCAACAATACAACGTCATCAGCGGACATAATGACTTTGACCTGATATAGAGTATAATTTTGCTATAATTTAACAATACAAAGCCTAGAATTAAAGAAAGCTTTAAAATGCTTACCTGTAATAATAACTTGCCTGAAGTGCATACTTCGAATTACAGCAAGTAACTGTAAAGAAAGAAGACTAATTTTTTGTGTTTCGTTTACATTGAATTCAATTAATAAACTTTATCATTTTACAATTCTCACCTGTTTTGTAATTTACTTAACTTTCACGCTTCCACGTTACAGACTATCCATTCTAAGAAAAAATCCGAAAAACAGGGTGATAGAAACACCCATACCGGGACTTTATTTAACTTTTTTTAACTTGCCTCAGATTAAAATAATATCCATCTTCACCACCGGGGAACATAACAGAATACTTTGGACCCAAGTTTTTATTGCCCTGGAATTAGAAGCTCTTATACTCTCTTGCTCTCTTCGAAACCCCTGTTGTTCAGATGATTCCAATGCCCATGTAGCTTTATTTGTTTTAGTTGCAGAGTTTCTCTGACCAATACTCGTTCTTTCTCTTTCCTTTCCAGACACATAAATTTTTGCCAGTCTTCTGGACGTTTGATAGGGAGCTCAAGGGAGACTCTTGACTCCTTTGCTTCCTCAATACATGCTGCCTTATTTATGGTCTGTCACTGTATCGTCATTTTATGCTCATTATTAATAATTCTTGGAAAAAAAACGCCAAATTATCGCATTATCAGCATCTTAGTTTCCAAAATATTCACGTTCACACAAAATGTAGTCAAAATGTACTTTTATGAAATGTTTGAATCTGCTGTGCTACCAAATAAGCTAGGTGATAACCCCGGCGTGGCATTCATTCTCTTTTTTTTATTATATTTTGCAATATCTTAAAAATAAACAAATGAAAATGCTTAAAATTAATACAGTAAAAATTCATAATGAAAATTCAAAAATAAAAATTTTTAAATGCTCACTGTCGATGGACCTCTCCAAGTATGCCACAGCTAGCCTAAATAATTTCTTAGGTGCATAATCTTGATGTTGTTGCAATTCCAACTCTGCTCTCGATGTCTTGAAGCAAAACTTGGCCATTCATCAGTTTGTGTAGTCTAGCGGTCGCCGATTCTTCTATTGACATGCTTATCATTTGCTCAATACAACACGGAGTTAAAGGACTGCTTACTCTGACATATTTCCTCTCTTTCTCAATAGTCTGCTCTCTCTTTCCATTATCTCCAGTTACCGATCATTTTTTTAAGATTTTCAAGAAATTGTTACGTACTAAAAACTCTCAATTCTAAGAAAAGCCTGATTATCAAGAATTCTGTGCATTGTTACAAATTGAACCTTATTTATATTGCACAAACTTTGCCTTGCATTGTTGGTCATGAGATATACAGGGTGTAAATTTTAAGTTGACAAAGCAGAATAACTCGAAAAATAAGCTTCACACGAAAAAATGCGTATAATCCAAAGTTGATTATTTTCGAGGGGGCATCTGCTGGTGCTAAAATTAGCCCACCCCCCCGGCCCCTGGGGGTGGGGCGGGGGGCAACTTTAAAATTTCAAATGGGAACCCCTATTTTTTATTGCAGATTCAGGTCCTACATAAAAAACTACGTACATTTTGTCTGAAACATTTTTTTTTATTTTTGGTAGATGGCGCTGTAATTCAAGAAAATCCATTTTCTCATTTTTGCGTGGAAATGGTTACGGAGAAATAAAAAATACTTATTTACTTCGTAAATTTTGCCGCAAAGTTATTATTTTATTATTTTTTGCCGCGGATTAGGATAATTTTGTTTTGTTTCGTGGTCATGAGGCCACACAACTTTATAATTATCAAACAAATCAACTGATTAGCTAACTAACTAACCGAACATCCTACGTACTAACGAGTGAACTCATTAACTAACAAAGTAAAAAAGTAAAAGACTGTGTAAAGATGAAGTTATTCCCGTTTAAGATTTGGTGGTCCTTAAAAGGACCGATTGTTTTCGTTTTATTTTTTCTTATTTGCAAATACTTGCAAGTAAATGAATTTCGGGGTGCTTGTATTTCCAGTGAGTCCCCTCGCCTCTCACTTTCGGCCTGCTTGTTGTCCTTAAATCCCTTGCATCTCGCCGTTTTATGAAATTAAATGTTCAAATTGATGACCTCCAACTTCGATGCATTTATTGACTCGTTTTGTAAATTCCTGAACACATCTTGATAACATGTCTGGTGTAATTGCAGCGCAAGCATCTCTTATTCTTTGAATCATGTTTTCGCGAGTGGTTGGCGTTTCCTTATAAACGATATCTTTGAGGTAACCCCATAAGAAAAAATCTGGCGATGTAAGGTCAGGCGATCTGGCTGGCCAATTCACAGGACCTTCCCTGCCGATCCAGCGACCATGGTAAAGTCGATGTAGTACTTCGCGCGCTACTAATGAATAATGCGCTGGACAACCATCATGTTGAAACCACATGTGTTGTCGAAGTTCAATACTCAGGTCTTCAAGTAGATCTGGTAGTTCATTTTCAAGTAGGTTACGATATTTGTTGCCATTCAAATTACCGTCTATAAAATATGGACCGATAAGTTTATCGCCAATTATCCCACACCAAACATTAATTGACCAAGGTCGCTGATGGTTGACTTCTCGAATCCAGTGTGGGTTCTGTTCACTCCAGTAATGCATGTTATGTCGATTAACTTCCCCGTGGTTTGTGAATGTTGACTCATCGGAGAAAAGAACTCGTGCAAAAAAATGTTGGTTTGTTTGCATCTGCTGAAGTGCCCAGTGACAAAACGTTAGACGGTTTTGGTGGTCATTGCCATGTAGTTCCTGATGCATAGATACATGATATGGATGAAATTTGTGGAGCTTCAGCATTTTCCAAACACTCATATGTGAAATTCCTGATTGCCTTGATATTTCTCTTGTGCTCGCATGTGGATTATGAGCCACAGCAGCTAGGACTGACACTTGATTGTTTTCTCCACAAACAGTAGCTGCACGGGTTCTTTTTTTCTGGTTCACACTACCTTCCGCAGTAAATTGTTTAATAACTCGAACAAAAGAAGACCGTGATCGCGTTTGGCCAGGAAAACGCTGAGCATAAAGCGCGACTGCATTATCAAAATTTCTCCCACTTTCTCCATAAATGTACACCATCTCAATTTTTTCTTCCACAGAAAGATAATTCATAATGTAAATTCAAAAGCAATACGGCGTTGTACACTCACAAAAACAGTTGAAAAATTACAATCTTTTCTTCTAAAGATCAGAATTTAAAATGTAAACATTCTGAAAAAAATGCCAATGTTTACGTTATTTGTTTGTTGACGAAATGTCTTCAAATTACATTGTAGTTAAAACAATGTAGGAATCGAAATGAATAATAAATTAGTTATTTCCACGCAAAAATGAGAAAATGGATTTTCTTGAATTACAGCGCCATCTACCAAAAATAAAAAAAATGTTTCAGACAAAATGTACGTAGTTTTTTATGTAGGACCTGAATCTGCAATAAAAAATAGGGGTTCCCATTTGAAATTTTAAAGTTGCCCCCCGCCCCACCCCCAGGGGCCGGGGGGGGTGGGCTAATTTTAGCACCAGCAGATGCCCCCTCGAAAATAATCAACTTTGGATTCTACGCATTTTTTCGTGTGAAGCTTATTTTTCGAGTTATTCTGCTTTGTCAACTTAAAATTTACACCCTGTATATTGTTGATCTTACTAATGCTGATAGGGAAGAAAGCGCGCCTCCTGTGGGCACAGCAGCACAAGTATTGGACCATTCAGGATTGGAAAAAGGTTGCCTGGTCAGAGGAATCGAGGTTCCTGCTGCATGATGCTTAGAATATGATGAAAACAATATGAAGCCATGGAACCCTGACAACTAGTGCGGACTTTGAAGATGCTGAAGGCGGAGTAATTGTGTGAGGAATGTTTTCTTGGCATGAATTGGATCATTAAGAAATAAGAACTGGAGTTAATTCTTCGAACATAAAATGAAATATTATTTTTTAAAATGAAAGGAAAATTTCTTCGACCTAGATTCGAGCCAGGAACCACGAGTATCACGAGTATCATTTGATGTGCTACAAATAAGCTAGGTGATAACCCTGGCGTGGCTCGGACTTTTTTTTTGGAATATATTTTGCAATATCTTAAAAATAAACACATGAAAACAGTAAAAATTCTTAAAGAAAATTCGAAAAAAAATTTTTTAAAGACTCCATGGTTGGACCAGTCCAAGGATGCCACTGCTAGTCTAAATAATTTCTTACTCACGTAATCTTACTTTAGATGTACACTTGATGTTGTTGATATTCCCTTCCTTCTTTCGATGTATTGAGGCAAAACTTGGCCATTCATCACTTTGTGTAATCTAGTAGTCGCCGATTCTTCTATTTACTTGTTTAACATTTGCTCAATACAGCTCGGAGCTAAAAGAGGGCTTCGTCTTTCCACTCTTTCTCAGTAGTCTGCTAACTCTCCATTATCTCCAGTTACTGATCATTTTAAAGACTTTCAAGAAATTGTTAAGTAATAAGAAGACTCTTTTCTAAGAAAAGCCTGAATAACATGAATTCTATGCCTTGTTATCAATTGAAACTTATTTATATTGCGCAAACTTTGCCTTACATTGTTGGTCATGAGATGTATATTTTTGATCCTTGCATAGTATTGGTGCATTGCGTGTTGATACCATTGTTGATACTTATTGTTGCACAAACTTTTCCTTGCATTGTAGTTCATGAGATATATATTGTTGGTCCGTACAGAGTGTTTGTGAATTGCGTGTTGATACCATTGTTGATACCTATTGTTGATACCTTGTATTGTTAGTCATGAGATATTTCTCATTAAAGGGCAACTGACATCAAAATTTGACATATTTTTTCTCCGAAAATCATAGAGGACATTGAAAAAATAAATTCTGCACAAAAATTTTTCAAATATCACTATTTTTTTCGGTGTTATTTAATTTTAAAAATTAACGCCAATGTCACCACACATGACCGTCTGACGTCAGAGGTGAATAAGTCTCTATCCCTCTCACAGAATAGTAAAAATCGTTTTTTTTTTCAGCGCTATTCGTTGCCAAGCTGTGCCCTATTTTTAATGTTTTTCGGCACCAACAATAAGAGCTAGAACTGCAGAACATTTTATTTTCACGTTTTACTGATTGATGATAAAATAAGGAAAATTTGAGTATCTACTTTGTCTATGTGCTCCTTTGAAATATTAAGACGGTGGGAGGGGGGGATAAATTTTACCTTCGCGATATAATTGTTTTTATATTTAATTATGTTTCATTTTGAAAAATATATTACTGTTTTGGTAACCACTTATAATCAAACAATATTTATTTACTAATAAATTTATCCGTGTATTTTATTCTACTTTAAGCATTTTTTTTGGTTGAAGGATTTCCATTATAATAACGACGCTCAACAGACAAATAACTATCCAAATATTATATTCAAGTGAAAACAATGACAGATTTAGATATCGGAGATGCTTGCTTTTTTATTTTTAGCAAGCAGTTACATATATCAAAAATTCCTTAGAATTCTTTTATTAATTTAAAAAATTATTAATTAAAAAATTTATAAAAAAGATTAATGGACTTATAAATAAAAACTGCAGATACCTCATTTCACAAATATTAGAATTCTTATTTTCTCAAAAAAAAATATTTACAATTTCAAAAAAAAAAATAATAATAAAATAAAATATATTTACAATTTCAAAAAAAAAACAAATAACTAAAATATATTTATAATTTCAAAATTTTTCTATTGAGTGGCTTATTGCAAAACTGTCGTGATTTATTAACTTTATTGGTCACAGCAGTTGCATAATTTTACTGCTGGTTTCATATATTTCTGAAATATAATGTCACATAATATTTTCTTATGATTTTCCTCTTTAGGGCAATTCAGGGCTGGACACTTCATTAAATCATTAGTGACAGTGTTTATAAGGTACCTTAAAACTTTACTATGTCTAGGCAGTAATGGCAAAACTAGAGAAGCAAATTTATCAAGAGTCAAGAAAATAGAAATAAGAGAGTCCTTAGGATAACGAAGGCCTCTATCCTCTATCCTCTAAACCTCTATCCTGCTCTTTAATTAGAGCTAATAAAGGCTTGCTTGCAGAGGGTCTTTCAACTAAATTTAAGCAATGATTACAGTTAATCAAGAGCTCATAAGGGAGAGTCAGACACTTAATAGGATTTCTGGTCCATCATCGGGTAAAGCTCTAGATTAAGAGCTTTATCATCGAGCACGTATTGGCGACCTTCAGCGGAGAAATTTTGAACTGCGCTTGAAAAACGGCGCGATCGTCGCGACCCAATGCGTTAAAATCGTCACCTATTTTTTACTTTCAGTGCCCTTGAGTGGCAGAATTTAAAGTCCCTATCCAGAGCTTTAGCAAAATGTGATCAATCGTAGAAACGCTACAAAAAGGAAGCCATCACTAGTTTGACGAATACGAAAGGTTAAAAACAAAAAAATGATATGAGAATAATGCTATCGCCATTATGCATCAAAATATTCGGAAAACTTATCATTAAATAATAAAAAGAATTTAAACAAGCAGTAAAATAACTGTGATACAGGTTGAATAATTAAATAATTACAGGCAGATTGAAAATCATTGTGATTAATAAAAATTAATTATTCAATAAAAAGAGCCTTAAGAATTTCGATATTGTACAACAATTAATTCGAGAAGTTAGCAATGAAATCGAATTTAAATATAAAATTAAAAAAAATAAAAAAGTTGCCATCCGTCGATTAAATTTCGTACAATAAAACAAATAAAATTAATTATATTTCTGACTATTTTTTTTACTAAAATTGAACACAGGGTGGTAGGACCCTGAACAAAAGTTGATGTTTTGGATAGAGGCTACACTTTTACAAATAATTAATCCTACAAAGAAGATTTTTAATAGAATAAATCCAGTACTTCAGTACTTGTCACCTGCCATGTTTTAAAAATATCTAACATAATCATATACCTATCTTATATCACACAATTATCTCGAGTTTACATAGGATTTCAGGAAACTATGACATCATGGAATTTATATCAGAACATTAAAAAGTGCTTGTGTATTTTCAGTATACTGAAAAACCATTCAATTTATTACAATAACCATTTGTAATATCCTATAATATTACAAAATATTAACAATTAAAACGATGAATTTTTAATATCAATAATGAATAAGTAAACGATTTATCTCATAATTACTATACATACGTATATTCATTATTGATGTAAAAATTTATCTTTTAAATTGGTAATATTGTGTTATATTGTAAGATATTACAAATAATTATTAGATTAAAAATTCACAGTTTTTATTCTTAGTAATTCAATTTATTCCTAAAAAAAACCCTTACAATTAATAACATATCCAGAACGGCTGGGAAATGTAAATCCCATGTCTTTGGTAAAAACTTTGATTTTGGAGGTGAAAAAGTCTCCAACTCTATTTTGAGGGCATGAAGATCTCTAAACTGTCGTTTGCGCTTGATTATCCAATGATCTAACAGATGATAATATGTGGAAGAGATGTCATATGAGTACGGAGAGATGAAGCACAGTTTCCCACCCAAACGGCAAGATCTTAAAGGCTGTATGCTATCTTGCATAGACCTATAGCAGTACGGCCTTTGCGATTTACTAATGAAGGTTGTTGTTGAAGAGTTTCTGAAAAGTCCGTTGAAGCATATCACAATACACTTAAAAATGACATTGATCTAACAGTAACACCTCGAAGTGCATTACTCCAAGCGCTATCCAGAAAACGGTCAGCAACACTTTCTTCACGTACAGGTCCTGTTTGGAATATTTCTTTGAGGTTGGTTAGTTCGATAGATTTTATGGACGCGCCAAAAACTAGGTCATTTCTAATATTTCCTCACCCAATCGAGAGTATTCAACATGATTATTATCTTTTTACATTCCGAGAACAAACACAAACATCCATACCTGCAATCCGACGGATTCTTTGTACGCTCCAGCGTTTTCGGCCACTGGGCTGGCCTTTCTAGGACGTTCTTCTGAAGATAATCATTGGTAAAATAGATGAATATTATTGTAGAAGACCCACTTTTCATGTCATATGATGATTCAGTCCATCAGTGGCTCTCCGTGGTTGACGTTGGAGCAAGGAAGAGAAAGTGGGCCAGGCGTTACACTTTATTTCCTCCTTACAAAGCATGGAGGCAGAGCCCGCTCTAGGGGCGGAAAATCTGGAAATTTGTCCGGGCCGGCAAATCTAAAAAAGGGCATTTTGGTCGTGAATGTGACAAAATATTGATAAGTTAAATACCCAATTAATCGAAATTTGTCGATTTATTTCTTTGGCTAAAATTGCCATGAAATTTACCAAGGGCGCTGCGTGAACTTGTTTGAAACAGGAATACCGGTAGGAAAGAATATCATGCTTTGAATTGAAGAAATATCATGCCTCAGATTACAAAGGACCGCTCTTAGGGTGATTTCGTTACATAAAAGCATTAATTTTGCTAATACGTCGGTGGTGATAACAAGTGCAATATTTTATATAACCCCTGGAAAGAAAAAACTAATCTGTATTCCAACTCATTGCGATGCATCTAAACAAATTAATTAAAAAGAATTACTCGTAAAATCATTTGGAAAATAATTTATTGGTAAAGAGCAATATTTGATTTTTATAACCAAATGGTTGGATTTTCATTAAAAATTACAGAAGTAATTCTTCTGTGGAAAATAAAAACTAATACGCATAATCCTGAGAAATAAGAAACTAATATGTGCCATTTCACTTGCAAATTGCGTTTTATATTCCTGAATCTACACCTACCTTCCTTTCTCTGTTAAATAAGCTATTCCATGACAGCAAATCAACACATTTTATTATTCATTTTAAAGTCGACCCCCTTTAATAATGGCTTTAAAAAACAGCTGTCCGGTGATATGAAAACAAGAATAACTGAAAACTTGCAACGTGGCGACAAGCAAGATGTAGCCAAGTGCTTTGGATGCACACAAGGTGAGGTTTCCAACTTATGGAAGAAATTCAAGACCACAGGATCCGTTAAAAGGCAAAAACGAAGTGGAAGACCAAAGGCAACAACTCCGAGACAAGATCGAGAAATGAGGAAGCTGTGCAAGAACATGAGAAAACAGACCTCCAAAGACATGAACAGTGAATGGGCTAAGTCAGGTGTGAAAGTGAATGACAAAAAACTAAGAAACAGATTACATGAACTGGGTTATCATTATCGGACAAAACCAGCTCTCACAACTAAACAAGGGAGCACTGTACACGCATCCGCGTGCTCTTCGAACCATGCACGGACACTGTGCGCTGCACGGCACGGCGCATTGTCCTGCTGGAAGATGCCATCGTGCTGAGAAAACACAATCTGCAGGTAGGGGTGGACATGGTCCGAAAGAACAGATGCGTACTTCCATTGGTCCATGGTGCCGTCCACAATGATGAGTGCACCCAGGGAATGCCATGAAAACATTCCCCAGACCAGAACGCTGCCTCCTCCGGCCTGGACCCTTGCGGCACGTGTTGCAGGGTGTTTGTGTTCTGACGCTGAACGCCGTACACGCCATCGCCCATCTGTTCGATGGAACATAAACCATGATTCATCGGAAAAAAACATCTTTCGCCAGTTGGTTGCTGTCCAGTTGCGATACCCGAAATAAAAGTTTGGTAGCTCCCTGGTTCATCTGGGAGGTCAGTTGGTCCACGGTTGCACGTCTATTCGCTTGCACGCATCTCCGTAGCCGTCATTCACCCCTGTCAATTATGGCCCGTGGTGCTCCACACATGGCACGACGCTGATTTTGGGTATTGCCATTCTGTTATGCAAAGTATATTTTCACCACGACGGCACGCGAGGAATTCAAAAACTAGCCGTTTCAAAAATACTGCCGCCCTTGGCTCGGAAGCCAATGATCATGGAGGTCGGATAAATGGTGAAAAGTTTCGCCATGACTCCAACAATTGCAATGTTTTCTGCTTCCCTCTGACACCCTTCTTATACCCCCCCCCCCAACTCTGATACTGGTATGTACCTTCTGGACGTAACCATTTTCCGCCGAAGTTGAACGTAGGAGATGGTCACATTAATCTGACTAGACTGTGTATTAAAAATGCATCTGAATAACAATTTGTAACAAGATACAAGTACATTTTAAATTTTACTATGCTACTGGACTGTTAATCTTATTTTGAATGTTTCTTTCTAAATGTAATACGTTTTTATTATAATTTAAAATCAATTGATCTTTATAAGATATACAGGGTGTCCCGACGGTACACATCCAAAATGAAAAATTTAGTAGAGGACCTCAATACCTATGAGAATCACCCCCATGTAAGTTATCTAAAAAATTACTCTTATGATTTTATTAACGATATTAACAATCTTGTGATTTTGTCGGTAGCTTTTCGAAGATATACACACACCGGCCAATGAATTAGAAACCTTCATTCAATATGGTATTGACCCTCCTTTGGCTGTAATTACAGAACATAGGCGGTTTGGCATGGACTCTACAAGGCGTTACAATGCAGGTAAGGTAATCGCAGACCATGCATTCGCCAGAGAGACCTTCAGGTCCTGCAGAGTAGACGGAAGCGGAGCCTTCGACAAATGTCTCTTTCCAACATATCCCAAACATTCTCGATCGGATTCAAATCCGGACTTTGCGCTGGCCACGGCAGATGTTGCAACTCTGTGTGATGTTCAGAAAACCACTCCTGAACAATTCTTGCTCGACGGACAGTAGCATTGTCGTCCATGAAGAATCGGCCTCGGTGGCTCAGCGGTTGCGTGATCGCTTCTGATGCCCGAGTACGCGGGTTCGATCCCGGCCGAAGACGACGAGGATTTTTCAGGGGGAAATCCTAAGATCACGCACTTCCTTCGGAAGGGAAGTAAAGCCGTTGGTCCCGTGTAGTCGTTTGCCGGCTGCACGTTAAATAACCCTTGCGAGGCAAAATTTGCGGCCCCTATAACGCCGTCGTGAAATGACCTAGCATTTGAAAAGGACGTTAGTACCAAACAAACCAAGCCAACCAATCGTCCATGAAGAACCCGTCACCGTTTGGGTACAAATGCACCATTGTAGGATTGACTTGATCTGCAACAATGTTCAGGTAGTCTTTGGCTTTCACCCGACTGTCAAGGAATATCAGGGGACCCTAGCCATACCAATATAACATGGCCCATATCATGACGCCTCCTCCTGCCGCTTGAACTGTGTTCACAACACATGAGGGGTCCATCGCTTCATGGGGCTGCCGCCAAATTCTGTGTTGGCCATCGGTGCAAAACAATGTGTAAAGTGACTCGTCCGACCACATCATCTTTTTCCAGTCGTCTACTGTCCAGTCACATCTTTCTTTACACCACTGCAGGCGAACTTTCCGGTTTGTTGCTGACACCAGGGGCTACCTCACTGGTATGCGACATCCCATCCCTATTCGCTTCAACTCTCAGCGCATTGTTCTGGAGGAGATGGGTTGCGATGATCTTTCATTGAAGTCTGCCGTCAGTTGCTCCACAGTAGACCTTCGGTTTTGCGCCACAATCCGTCTCAGAGGACGTCGGTCCCTGTCTGTGTTGATTGCTTTTGATCCACAATTCTGCTGTTTCGACAACACTTGTGGAATCCGTTTCCACGCATTGAACACCTTGAAGACCTGACCTTTTGAGATACCGGTCAGTTGTACTGTCCTGGAAATCGAGCTCCAGCTAGACGGGCTCCCACAAAAACTCTTTTTTGGAACTCAGACAGGTCTGCTTTTTCCCCATTTTGCTCAACTTGAGCAGCTGCAGCTTGTTCCTACCAGCTTTGCCAACCTTGTAATAATTATTACATTTGTGCATTGTTTAGCTTGTATTATAACAATATCCAACAAAAAATATTCCCATCTAAAAACCGGTAAGTTGGCAACCCTGGTTCCTACCCTGTACCTGCAGCTTGGAATGAGCATGTTCCTCACATGATTGCATTCATTTGCATATCACAATCGTTTCTGACCTGTGACTCCGCTTTACATATCGGTACAGTAATTCATCACGGGTTTCTAATTCATTGGCCAGTGTGTGTAGAAGTTGGTGGCAGACACTTCGAACAGTTATTGTAATGACATGTTTTCCAAATAATATGTGTAGGTTTTCAATAATCCACCTGTAGAAACCTTTAAGATGATTTAGCTGTTCCCAGAGGAAATATCAATTTTACTATGAAACTCCTATTTTTACCTTTGAAATTGCATGCTTTTTTTTAACCTAGTACATGTACTGTTTTTTTCTAACAGTCTATTAAATACCTGTCAGTGCTCCTGACCTGATTTATTTTGTTTAGATTCATCATCAAAGATTTCTGAAACTTCACAATAACTCAGAACTTCCTACTTTAACTTTGATTTGCGAAAAATTGTATGCATGCAGTTCGTCCATTTTCTGAAATTGAATATTACGTTGCCCAAAGAATATAATTCCATTGACGAAATTCCTCAAAACGACATACATTCCCGAAAACACACATTTTAATATAATAAGGTAAGGTTACTGACAAAATCACAAAATCGTTATTATCTCCACAATAATAACATTTCGGATACATACATGGGTAGGTACATGGGGATGATTCTCATAAATACTAAGGTCCTTTACTCAGTTTTTCATTTTGGACGTGTACCGTTGGGACACCCTATATATTTTTATAAAGTATATATTTAAAGGGAGCAATTTGTCTTTTTGTCCGGAGCGCATATTACCTATTTTTATATTGCTAGAGTTCATAATAATGAAATTCTGGATACTTTTTTCTGTTAAAAAAGGTCTCTTAAAAGCCTATTCTCAAGCATTGAACGAATAATAAACAGAACGCGAAATTCATCAGTGCCGTTGAAGTAAAATCATGTTCGATAATTTTATTTTGCGTTATAAAAAAATGAAGCAAATTTATTTTGTTTTAAAAACAGACATTTGTTTCAAAAAACGATTAACTTAAAGATAAAAATATTATTAAGTCATACTGGATGACGTTTTCAAGGCTAGTTATCCATAACACACCACTTCTGACATTATAGGAGAACGCATAAGAGTCCTAATATACTCTAGCAATGTAAATGTCGGTAATATGCGTCTGGGGCGGCATGAAATCTAGAACGGGCTCTGATGGAGGATCCATTTATCCAATATTTTAACTTTTCCCTGTATGCAAAAATGATTATGCACAGTTCCTTCTGTCACTGTGCTAATGCATGACAGGTTTGGCATGGATTAGCCGCAATAACTGCCTTCAGTGCATCTCCATCAACAGCAGGCGGTCGTCCAGAGCGAGTGTTATCTTCGACGGATTCATCTCCATCCAGGAATTTTGAAAACCAAAACTGAGCTTTTCATGTTAACAAGGCATCCTGTGCTTACGCTTAACATACATTTCAAGATGTCTCAGTTGTATTGTGACAGTTTGAATTCAAAAAACAATGTTGCTCGAATTTTGACCTTTCATTTACCGCTTGTGACTATGATAAAGTAATTTCACTTAAGACTCTTCTCAAAAGAATAGGTATAAAGATGCAAATATTTGTTAAGTGGTTCAGGCTGCTGAAATAAGCAAGAATTTATTAAATGACCTGATATTTACCATTCTATTTGGAATTTCTTATCTTTAAGAATATCTCTGTATACATATCGATCCGTAATGTCATCTATTTGGTGTATGTTGTCATCCATCCAGCATAAGAAAATGCTCCACACAATCAGTGCGATAAATGGTATTTGTCTCTGTTGGCAATTGATGTGCAAGATTAAATCTTTGACCATTAACACAGTCGAATATTTCTTATTCTGTCACTGCCAAATAGTTGAAACTTGTTTTTATCAGAAAACAAGATTTTGCGCCACATTTTACATGTCCATGACAAATGAGTATAGCAAATTCTAGTCTAGATTTACGATTTTTGGTGAAGATAAAAGGTTTCGTTACTCGAATTCCAGCATTATTCGAGCGGCGTGAAACACTTTCCCAATTGACATTTACACTACGTTCTTCATTAATTTCACATATTTCATGTTACTTTTACTTTCGCACTATAATGCGGTGCAGTCTAGGAGTTGTTTTGCGGGTCTGTCAATTCTTGGCGAGTCTGCCCTTTCTGATAGATGGGCTTGTATTTTGCCAATTTAAAGTCATTTTGAAATTGTGTATGCACTACAAATAATTATCCACACATTGCATATATTTGCATGCGACGTAATAGTAATTGGCTGATCATGTAAATGGAATAAGTCACTAAAATGGGGAGGGGGGGGGGATAGAAGTGATAGGTCTTAAACTTTTTCCCATCAAATATTGTTTTTAATTTTTTTTAAAGAAAGCAATGCTTGATAAATAAAACAATTTATCAGAACCATTTTATTATTGAAATTTAGTTGTATAGTATCATATAATAATCCTAGACCTTTACTTCTTCTCATTATTTAATTACCAAACACAAACCTCATTTTTTTTGCCTTGACCAAAGATTCTATCCAAAACGTCAGTTTTTTTTTTCAGGGTCTTTCTATTCTGTGTCCAATTTGGTTTTTATTCCAGGTTTTTTTGTAGCTTGTCCTTTTTTTTTTTTACATCAATCATTAACAAAAACTCATTTTTTTTAGCATTTTCATGCGCCACCATGAATATACACGGTTATGGCGGTTAAAATGTTTATAACCGTACAGTTTCAGTTTATAATGTATTATATTCAAGTCATAAGTGCGTATTTTTAGTAGGAAATAATTCTCTTTTAAATATAATTTTTATTTTTAAATAAACCATTTCTCTTCTCTTTTTTTAAAACAGTGTGCATATTTATACAGGGTGACCCAGACTTATCCAGCATAATTGTTTAGGAACATTGTATGGTTCAAATGGAACAAAATAATGTCCAGTTTCGATCGTGTGTGAGATATAGACGTTTGTCTATTTTCTTTTATTTAGGGTCTTTTTGTAGAAAAAAACGTAGGTTTACCTATTTATTCTTAAATATACTCTTCCTGTTTTGCATGCCAAACAGTAAGAGGAATCGTCGTAACACGTGTGAAAGGTATTTCATTGACTTGACTGTTGATTTGAGCAATTGCTCATATTCTGCAACACAGTGTCGAAGTTTATTATGGCGTTTATTTTCACAATAGAAGAATATGCGAATATTTATTTTTACTATGGGCTTACTGCTGGTAACGCTGCAGAAGCCAGCAGGTTGTACGCGGATGCATTTCCTCATGGGCGCCATTCACTTCGAGAGGGGTTTTTGAGGGTACACCAAGTTCTCAGGGAGACGGATCGTTCAGACGTCGATGCCTCACACACGATCGAAACCAGATGTAATGTTTATAGGGCATTTTTGTTCCATTTGAACCATACAATGTTCCTAAACAATTATGCTGGATAAGTTTGGGTCACCCTCTAGAATTAAAAATTGTAGTTTTCCAAAAAAATAAATATATATATATTTGTGTAGCTTTAGTCTTAATTTAAAATTGAATTTAATTTCTATGCATTTGAACATAACGAATTCATTTTTGATTATAACAATAAAATGTTCTTGTTGAGTAATGAAGTAGTAAATCTTTGACAAAAAGAATGGTTTAAATTACACAGGCCAACAACAAAATGATGATTTTTCGTCGTTGGCCTGAGTTATTGCAATGAAATAAATGTGACGAATTGGATCCGTTCAGCTGACTGAATGACAAAGTGATTTATACAGAAATAATTGCCGAAACTGTGGATACCGACGTATAAATAATGGAAAATACGAAAACACTAATTCACAACAATTTTTTTTTTTATTTCCTCAGATGCGCGTTTCGGATTTCACAAATCCTTCATCAGTGAGTCTATGACAAATGCGCACCTGAGGAAATAAAAAAAAAATTGTTGTGGATTAGTGTTTTCATATTTTCCATTATTTATAAAGTGATTTATGACAAAATTAGTGAATCGAGTTTGGAGTTTGACCACGCAAATCAAAAATTGTAAGTTTCTCGCTTCTCTGCTTGCATGTGACCAAAGATTATAACGAATGAATCGTGTTGTTTATAAATTTCGCTGGCTCTGTTTCGTCTATGTTCAGACTATCCCATTCTTTCCGAGGGGAGGAAAATTGTTACGCTCCTCAGCTCGCATTCACCCGAAGATAAGGAGAAATCCTTATCGGCGAGCGACTTATTGACCGAAAACTGTCGAAATTTTTCGGCAATTTCCAGAGTAGACGTTCTCGTTTTGTTTTGTTTCTTCAGTTAAAATAACATCACGTCACTGGGTCTACCCTATTCGATGGGAAAACTGAGGAGGAAATTTTTAGCGTTTTATAAAACAAACAAACTCGAAACAAAAACGTTATCAGATCATTTCGTCACATCATTTACTTTGTCCCAGAATCACTTCCCCTCACATCATTCACTTTGTCCCAGAATCACTTCCCGTCACATCATTTACTTTGTCCCAGAATCACTTCCCGTTACATCATTCACTTTGTCCCAGAATCACTTCCCGTCACATCATTCACTTTGTCCTAGAATCATTTTGTCTCGCAGTCAACTCGACATGTTTCGTATACCACATTGAAGTCGTCCAATGAGCTTGCAATGAGGATTGTGAGTGATCAACTCATCGGATTTTGGTGAACTTTTTTTTGTTTTGTTTGGAATTTGCTGTTGAAGAAATGTGCAATTAGAATTTTTTGTGTATCTCTTACGGTTTTCGAGATAGAATTTAGATGTGCCTTAATTTGCATATTTGAGGTGATGAAAGGTGCTCCATCAGATAGAGCACCCTCCAGTTCCTAATCATTTCTTGTAATGGAATTTGCGTAACTACATTGGTATCCAAGATAGGAAGGGGGTAACAGACTTTTAACTCAACTAGTATAATTTTAAAAAAATGATTACCATGCTTTGTAAACATCTATGACAAATGTTGAAGGACATTTATCACAAAGGAATCTAACATTGATGACGATGTGGATACTTTTGACGGGACTATCCAACGAATTATTGAAGAATGTATTATTCGTCTCAATGAAAGGAGGCTCTGCCTATAGTGACTCTGTTACTTTTATTCGCTGAAATAAATGCTACAACATTTCTTTATTTTTTTTAAACAAAATTATAAAAGACTTAACCCATTTTCATAAAAACCATGTCAAGGCACAGTTTAAGGTTCCCTCTAACAGTGTATTAGTTTCCTTCGGTTCTACATTTTGCCGTTTCATAGCTGCACAAAATTATTTACATAGTGTAACGATCTGTCCGATGATCCAACTTAAATAACATAATATATTATATATCACCATTCGAAGATGATACATTGAACGAAATGTCTCCTAAAATCACTTTAAATTATCTTAATTAACAACAAAGACACAATCGTGGATTCGTCCCCCTAAGGTTCGATGGGGTCGTTTAATTGCTCGAAATTAAATTCCAACTGGGTGAATACAAAAGGAAAAAAATTATTATAAACAGTAGGAATGATTAAATTTCAGTAACGAATTAAATTGAATAAAGATTTCTGTCAATTGACGATATTTATCTCATTGTCAAATTCAACTGTTCACTGTCTATTATCCTTTATATCTTAACACGATTGGGGAAACACTATCTTTCGGTCGTCAATAGAGTCTAGCAAAAGTATAAGAAGAACGGTTCAACAATTGATGCTCGCTTCGTTTAACATTATCGTAAGTATGCTTATGATAAAGCTTCGTTATGCATTTATCTGCTCGAATATAAAAAAGAATTACAACTCTTTTTATTTAACCTATTGGTTCCTCAATTTTATTCGTTTAAATTCTAGTTTTTCGTTAGTCTCATTATTTAGGAATTCACTATCCAGTTTCCATATTTATATAGTTTTATCTAAAGTGTTTCTCCTAGGTGCTCCCTCAAGTGAGAATAGAGGTGAAAGTTCCATACAGCCCAGAAGACCACCACGCTATTGAATCAGTTTCGCTGGGATATCATCGATCACCCTCTCTACAGCCCGGACCTCACTCCAAGCGATTTTCACCTCTTTCCTTACATGAAGGAACACCTATTATAGGAGACCGGCGATTCGCTTCAGACGAGGAGGTGAAACACTTCGCGACAACGTGGCTGAACAAGCAAGGACAGGATTTTTACCAGGAGGGAATTTCAAACTCATCCCACGAACCGACAAGTGCCTGAACCGATATGGAGAATATGTCAAAAAAAACCTATTTTTTATAATTATTTTATACGTTTTAATGAATTGAAAGTTAAAAGGCGTACATGTATTTAATAGGAAAAATATACCCCCATTAATTTACTTATTTCATTGTTTTGAAAATAAAAGGTTGTTCACAAGTAAATAATAGTAATTATAAACTGAGAAAATCTCCGAACACAGGTAAAAATTCTCCAGGTCGCAGAATTTTTCCTTTCATTTTTCAATTGATAAAAGTTTGTTATGAGGGGCTGCAAGAACTAATAACGCATTTAATAGTACGAACTTATATCTGCATATATTTTAACAATGTTTCATTTTGCTATTGTCTGACAACGTTGTTTTAGCTGTTATATTATACATAATGTAATAAATTTTGTTACATAATACATAATATAATAAATTTAGTAGCCCTAGTTTAACTCTAGTTTATCTCTGACGTCACACAAGCATCATCGTCTCGTTGGCTTCGAGCATCACCTTCATTTTATTTTGCTCCTCTTTTTTAAACATGGAAATAATTAAAGCTATGATCCGACAGAAAGACCAACGCCTCCAAAATTTCTGTAGTTCACGTAGCAAGTGTCCCAAGTAGTTCAATGTTTCTCGTGTTATCCTCAATATTTTTTAATTTAAAAATTTCTTAGAAGTGTTTGAATAGGAGAATAAATTTTCATTCACTTTTCGTTTTTAAATTTTACAAATTTAAGTCACCGTAAGTATTCTACTGTAATATAGGCGCTACAACAATTGGGGGGGGGGTCAACCATTATAAACGAAACTATCGTAACAACCGCTTGCGAAAAAAAGTCACTGCGATCACGTTTCATTTATTATAACTTCCCTCTTGCCGGTGTTTATTGATAATTTGAACATAGACATCACATATGGGAATATAGGGTTTATAAATACATTTGGAACATTAAAGGTAAAAAGTGAAATAAAATTCGACCAGTCAACAGCCACTAGGTTTATCTCCTGAAATTAGAATGTTTTATAAAGTTCAAATGAATATTTATTTCTTACAGTACCTTAATGCATATGTACTGCAATAATTTTGAAAAATGAAGATGTTTTACAAGTAATGATGAATATTATTTTGAAAAAAATGAAAGTACATGCATGTAATCTTCTGTATCGTTCTTGTTTTCTTCAAAATGAAATAACCTTTTATTATTTTTTAATAAACCACCGTCAGTTATGTATTAAGGAACCTTTTGGAGAATCAGACGATAATGAATCGGGGTTTGAAGGTTTTTAATTGTAAAGATCCAGGTTATGCATTTTTTTTTTAAGGTTATCCATATCGATGCTTTCGCTTTCACGGTCCATGTGCGCGTTTTTTTTTCCATCCATGGCGCTTCTCAGTAATCCTGGCAGAGTTACCCGATAAACAGCCACTTAAGCTTATCATGGGGATCGTAGCGGACTCGAGCTTCAAGTCAATTTGCTTCACTTTTTGCCGCTGATAACAATAGGATTCGGAGTCTAGCTTTAACCTTTTAGGGACGACAGAGTGCCTTTTGGCATTTTTACTCGTTTTTATAATATAGTCAGAAATAAAAATTTTTATCTTTTTATTCATTCAGTCTAAGAAAACGAAAATTACTGTATTCTATACAGTAAACCTTTCTCTATAATAATACAGTATAATTAGCTTGGAGAATGAATTATTTTATTTATTATAATTAATTTAAAATGAACTGGCGTGGATGTTACAAACTAAACGTCGATCTCAAATACCCATTATAAACTTCTTCATTTTAAAATATATTTACTCTCTACTTAGCAAAGACCTGCTTTTTATAAAATTTCGTAGCCTCCTTAATTGTTCCATACACGTTTTTCTGCATAAGTATATATAAAAATTTTTTTATCTTACCTTTGCTTCATCCTTGTAATTTTAGTGACCTCTTTGTCTTTGATTTCGTAAGTTTCAACTTTCGCGCCAAATTGCGAGATTGCTATTGCACGTGGGTATAGGGAACTTTTTTTTATTTTAATTCTCAGAGTCTACTCTTTATTTTACGTATAATGATAATTCATAAAATGAATTTAGAAAATAGAAATAAAGTAAAATGTTGGCGGATTCACAACAATAAGGTGTAACTGCCGCCATGATGACGTCATTTCAGAATGCATTCCGAAATCCCCCACCCCCCCACCCCAGGGCCGCTTCAATGTTCAAACACATCGATGTTTCCAAAACCATTCGATGTTAAATCGATTTTGGAATCGATATAAGATATGTTAAAAAAACTTTGTCGCTTAAAAGAACTTATAAATTCACTGCTATGAGCGCTGAAACTAGAAAAAACGGTGCTGCCATCTGAGAAGCATAAGAGACGTATAACAATTAACAACATCGATAATGCAGTAGCAGGAAAAACATCGATGCCAACATCGATACTATAAAATCATCGATGTGTCGATGTTTAACATCGACATCGCGCAGCACTAATGCTTAGAAAGGGCGGAATGTAATTTTGTTTTTATTCGTTTATTGTTTACTTTATAAACAATGAATATTTCATTTTATTTTAGCATATATGCAATTTACAAGCGCTATTTTTTTGTATAAAATGCACATAAAATCTCATTCTCAAGAGCTCTCTGGTGGATCGAGGCGGGGCCTGGATTTTGATTGGTTGTAGTTAGATCTACGCGATTACGTCAACTAGCATTAAATTACGTCATGGCGCCAACTTCAAACCCTTGAAATCTCCACATAGTTATGAAAAAAAATTCATAACATTGATAATAAATAAAATTTCTTAATTATTTTTTAATTCTCATACAGACAATGAAATACTTCACATTTTCAGCCTAACTTACTAATTGGAAATAATTTTCGTTTTTTTTCTAAAAATTCATTAAAACAAGATTAATTTTTCTTTACTCATATTTGTATTTTTCAGAGTTATTTTTAAAAATAAATTATGCACATAATATAAAATACACTGTTTCATATAGTGGCCTAAACATCAATAAAAACTATGCAAAAAAAAATTCGCCATAAATAGATATACTTTGGCTAGAAAAAATTTTTGAATAAATTAGCGCAATTTTCCCGTTTTTGATCAAAATTTTCCCGTCCTAAAAGGGTTAATATACGTCATTGACCTAAACAGTCACCAGCAAAACAAATATGGCTGACATTGCAGTTGAATTATATCAATTCAACGACTTCGCAGGGCCGTACCAAAACCTTCTAAACTAGTTTTAGAAGGTTTTGGCCGTACCCAGAATTTTTTTCGGGGGGGGGG